>JANIJG010010883.1:26054-38527 GCA_024611175.1 Megaceryle torquata | reverse complement strand
CTATGGGAACCCCGGTGTGGGTCCCGTTCTGCTGGATGGGAGCTGCCGCCATCATGTTTGCTGCTGCTCGGAGGAGAATAGTCTCTTCCCTTCTGTGGTGGGGGGGCAGGGAGGAAAGGGGGGAGGAGGAGGAGGAGGAAGGGGGAGGAGGAGGAGGGGAGGGGGCTCGTCCCGTTCTCTTGTCCTTTTCGAAAATGTAGAGCTAAGCTTGCGATTGTCGAGGATGCTGTGCCGCCTTGTTTATCTGGCACCCGGGGGGAGGGAAAGGAAAGGAGGGAGGGAGGGAAGCGGGCAGGACTGGGCTGGAGGAGCAGCTGCAGTGCAGTGTCAGGAGGAGATGAGGAGAAGGGAGACGGGAACGAGGGGGGCGAGAGAGGGAAGAGAAAGGGGGAGAGGGGAGGAGGGGAAAGAGTGAAAAGAGTGAGACGGGAGGAGGAGAGGACAGAGTGGGAGAGGAGAGGAGGGGAGAGAGTGAGTGGGAGAGAGGAGGGGATAGAGAACGAGTGAGACTGAGGCAGCGGGGAGGGAGGGAGTGGGAGAAGGAGGGAGGGAGCGAGCGGTGTAAATGGTGGGCGAGGGAGTAAGTGGGAGATGATTCACGCTGTCTTTGCGCCCCTTACGCCCCTGCCCGCTCTAGTGCCGCGCCCGGCGCTGCGGCTCGGCTGCCCACCGCTCTCGGGCTCTCCTGCCCTCCCTTAGTGACGGGTTCGTGTGCACAGTAGCGGCGAGGAGGGATCGCTGCCTGAGCGGCGCTGCTCCGCTCTCGCCCCAGCACCGCCGCCTCCGCCAGGCACACGGGCGGCTGGATGGCAGGCCGACCGACCTACCGACCGACCGGCCGGCCGCGGACTGGGGGCCGCTACCCTCAGCTATACCGCGGAAATCCCAAAAGGCAAAAGAGATTAGAGCTGTGAGAAGGGGCGCAAGTATGGGGGGCGCGACAGGCGGGGGGGGGGGGGGAGGGGGGGGAGGATGCCAGGATAAAAAAAGACGGGTGGGGTTTCTTGCGAAGACAGGCGAGAGATCCGGCCAATCGGAACAAAAGAGAGCGAGGTTGGGATTGAAACGTCTAGCCAATCATGGGCCGGGAGCGGGAGAGGCGTTGTGGGGGAGGCGGGGGAGGTTTAACCTCTGCGGCGGCTGGTGGGGGGGTGACGGCGGCGACGGCGACGTCGGGGACGATGGTGGGGAGGGTGAAGGAGTGTGTGGAGGCCGGCTCCCGCCCCTGGAGGGTCCCCGCCGTGATGCGGCGTCACCTGGGTTACACACTGCGTCTCATAGGCCCGCAGCTGCGTGGGAGGACGGCTGAGATTACCCGAGGAGGCGGTGGGGTAGCGGGGACATATTCTCATCGAGGCTGGCTGCACCGACGCGGTGCAGTGCGACCCGACCCGGCCGGTGTGCGACGGCGGCGGCAGCGGGGGGCGGGCGGGTGCAACGCTGGCGCGCCAGGAGCCTTGGACGCGCCAGGCTGCATTGCGCAGGCTTGTAGAAAAAAATAATAATAAAGATTATTTATTTTACTTTTTGTTTGTTTTATACTGTGACAGCCGGGATAGCTGGAGCTGTGTATGACACGGAGCGGCATTTCTTGCGTAAATACCTCGTAGAAAATTCAGAGATGTTTCACTGCGGCGAAGGTTATTTCTGCTTACAAATCTCAAATTATTCATTTTGAAGCTTAAAATATTGTAAGGTGCAGGGAGGCGGGCGTGGGAGGGCTCAGGGGGATTGTCTACGTACTATAAAAGCTGTTTTACTCGACTCTTTGCTATTTAATTAACTCATTGCCTTTGAGAAAATTTCTTTAACTGATACAACCATAGTAATGGCCAGTACTGGAGCATCAATTATGAGCAGAATTTAGAACTGTGTGTTTATTGCATTAGACTGTACTCTGTGCTAAATTCGTATAGATATGTGTGTGTGCAGAATGGCTGCTGACTTGATTCCTCTTACTATTCAAACTTAAAACCTGGCTGTTTGTGGATGAAATCCATTACCTATTGTAAACTCATTGGGAGACTCAGACTTAGTTTTAGTAATCACTTACTGTTAATACTGTCCTAAACAATTGTTTGTACTTCAAATACAAAACTCATGTATAATATATAATACAGCACATCATATCTACTTATTAATTATAAGCTAGATATGTAATACATTACAGGATATTTAAATGTGGACACTTTAACATCTGAAGAGGCTCCTGTCTGAAAGCGTTCACAAATTAAGAACTCAATCCAGCACTGTACATAGGAAACTTTCAATGACTTCTTTGGGAATTGTGTCTCAGGACTGTGCTATTTTAACATGCTTACACGTGGATGTAATAGATGCAGCAGATTCAGTAACAATTCGATAGCATATATGGTCAGAAAAATTATATAAAAATATAACTTTCTTACTCATCGTACACCCTTTGTATCTAAGATGTACTGACTTATAACTGATTAGTTTACTGACTGAAATAAAATTTTAGGCTTCTGTTACCTTGGCAGTAGCTGACACAATTATGGTACAACAAACTGTAGAATGGTTTTAACTCTTCCATATTTTTTTACTAAATTCCAGTTGAAGAATTTTAATTACTATTTGGGTCAGAAAGAGCATGGCAAGTCTTGAAAATCTCAGATCCAGTTTTTAGGGTCATCAGTCCTAAGAGGCCTCTTTTTATTTGTAAACTAAGCCAATTACTTATAGAAAATTCCGAAGACAAAAATAAAAAACTCACAATGTTTGGCTGAAGCCATCTTGAGACAATTTCCACAGCGGAACTGGATAAATTGTAACACTGCTCACTTTATCTCACTGAATACCTCCCATTCATCTGTAGTAACACTGAATCAAACAATTCTCTTGTTTTAAGACCACATCTGTTTTACTGTGCCCCCTGCACCAATTTTAATTATGTGGCAGATCTGATTGGATTCAGCACCTGCAAGTCTTCCCTTTGGGAGCCCCAATTAGCTTATAAAACATTTACTTGATTGCATTCATTAAACAAAAGTATATTTTTCATCATAATAACGGGAATATTAAAGTGTAGAATAAAAAAGGGGTTTTAATGTGATAAGCAGAATGTATATTGTTTGTTTATCTGCCTTCCATAAGCTTAGAGGAAAAAAGTGGTAATCCTGAAACCTAATTTCCTCAGACTCAGCAGATGTCTGTCCTGCATTAGTCTGTTTCTTTACCAACAGCTGTTTCGCAAGTGCTTCCCCTTGTCTCTACAGAATGCCTTTTGTTTAATAATTTCCCAATATATTATCTCCTATTCCCACTAAGACAAGATTTTTCAACTTTTCTGGTACCTATAAGTAGTTTTATATAGTTTAATAGACAGGTTCATCTTCGGAGAATTTAGCCAAAGCTATATAGCTATCCTGTTAGCTAGTTTCTTAGCAGTTCTACTTAACTAAGCAAATAGCTGCATATAATAAATATTTCAACAAATATTTATTTAGTGTTAGTAATAGTATTAATTATTACATATATACTTGTAAATATGCTTATTTCTCCTTATTATACTGCTCAGAGAAGTGGTGATTGAGGTCTAGGTATAGGGGGGCATACTGTATGAAGTGCAGCCCTCTAGTGGTAGAGGTCATGGGAAGTTTAAAGCAAGTTGTGTTTTTGTCATGGGTGGGGACAATGAAATAGCTTTTTGCAAAATGCAAGCAAATGTCCCACAGCATATCAGCCACCTGCATTGTTCAAGCACAAGTGAAAGTAGTTGTGGAGGCCTATAGTACACCTCAGTTTAGTACAGTGCTTCACTCCTGCTCTGATGTGATTTCTATGGAGAAAAGACCAATGCAAAAATAAAAACGTCTGTATCAGCAAAGTTCTCCTCTTTTTCTCAGAGCTGTTATCTGTTGTTCATCTTTTCTGTTTTCAACCAGCTCTAGGCCAGCATATTTTACCAAAGGCTGTTCAAGCTGTTGTGGGATCTCAATGTCTTTCCTATTTCTTTCAGTCATGTCCTACCAGCTCATGTATTCTATAACTTCAGTCAGAGTTAGTTAAGTGATGGCATGGAATACAAATTCAGTTTTTGAGCCTTATTTCTAAAAACACTCTTGGCTGGTGGAGGTGTGGATGGTAGTGTTCAAACTAATCTGTCCCACAGACACAGCAGCTATGCTTAGAAATGAAAGGGATTAGGAAGAGGCATAAACCAAAGCAATTAAGCCTATATTTTAACAAATAGTATTCTGAAGAATAACTGAGCTAAAGTTCTAGTAAACATCGCCTAATATGATAAAGTCCACTTTGTGAAACAAGACTCGGCCTCCTCTTTCTTGTAGAGGTGATGGATATTTCTCCTCTGGCTAACAGAGTGAACAGTTTGTTTTTCCCCTTATGGGAAATATGACAGAGTCCAATAATCATTAGATGAAAAATGATACCTCTTAAACATCCTGGCTAGGTAGAAGAAAATAAATACAGTCTTTGTCCAAAATGATGCCACTACTCTTGGCAGTTTTTCATTACTGAACAATTGCTGTGATTCCTTGTAAACTTTAGCTCCACTAAAACTGCAGTTAGTGATAAACTCAAAAGTCTCTTTCAAGTCATTAACTTCTGCCTTCTGCTTATGAAACTTTTTTCCTCCAATAATCTGTCAGTTAAACTGTTAGTATTATTAAGTTATCCAGTTGTTGCTTGTTTAAATACTGCAGAAGTTGTTCACCAGTAAAAAACTTTTTACTTCAGTGGAACTTCTACAAGAGCTTAGGAAAATCAAACCAGGGTTTAGAAAAAAGCTAAACATGTCTTATCTATGTTCCCATATTCATATTCCTTTTATTTTCTGCTCCTGTATTATATGCATTGCCAAACTAAAACCAAGTGTTTATAGTGGGATTCTTCACAGAAAAGAGCATGGGCAATTGTAGACTGTTGCTATATAGCTTTCTTTTTTCCATTAAACTAAGCATGGTTACTTAAAATCAGTAATAATTTGGCCATACCATTGATTATAACATGAACATATTGGCCAAAACTCCCTTTCTACTGGTGGAAGGAGAGAGTGCGTGTAGGAAATCAATGTCCATTTCTGCTGTCTCAGCAGAGGGATCACCTGCCTCCTCTTATTCCCACAATATTTCTCAAAATTTGCAAAGGCTTTTTTTGACTTTTATTCAGGAATACAGAACTGAATTGTTCACAGTTCTTAATTTTGAATCTCTAGATCAGATTTATAAACTGTTCTTGTGTTCTTTATATCTTGGGGTTACCTGCAGACCTATCCAGATATCAATGTAAAAACAATATAGCCACAGGATAAGATCATTTTTCATTCCTTCCAAAGAATTGACTACACGGATCAGGACATGGTCCGTGAAACTCCAGTGGCTGGACACTTAACCCAAAAAGGCATCTCCATGGTGATTTTTCTGTACAGTAATCTAAAGACCTTTTATTTCTCAGAATGAAAGAAATTGAAGACTTGATTTCATTTGCCTTCCAATAATAGTAGTATTTTCTGGCATTTTCAGGGGACTTGTTTTGGGATTTTTTGTGTGTGTGCGTGATTTGTTGTTGGGTTGGTTTTGTTTTTTTTTTTTCTTTCTTTAATAGGGAAATAGATAATTCAGGGGTTAAACCTGGTACAGACTAGGAGTAATTCCACTGTAATGAAACAATGATGTAATACAATATGTAAGAAATAACAGGATCACCTTGTGTCATTTATGTCAGTTTACAGTGTTACCAGTTGAGTACCTCTTAACATTGTCTTACAAAAAAACACCAGTGATGCATCTCTTTTACAAACTGAATTCAGCCAGCTAGCAGTCCAGATGATTCAGGATGTACTCCTCTAACAGTATGGTGAACAGCATATTTTTCAAGGAATCAGCATCTCTGTTATTATTATTGCTTTAGCAGTATCACTATTTTAGAACTCATTTTGCCCACCCACCACTGTCTTACTTGTTTGAAATTTTGGCATTTCAGAAAAAAATGAAATACAAAAAGAAGAGACAGTAACAGCAAGATTAGTTTCTTTCATTTTGTTGTCAAGCTTGGTCCCCTTCCTGTGAACCAAAAGACCCAGAACAATGCAGCACCCCCTAAGTGGTCATAAGGACATCTCTGCTAGAGCTCAGCCATACTCTCAAAGAGTAATACAGTCTTGATTTTTCTCATAAATTAAATCTGGTAAAACTGGGTTGTACTTTTAAATGTAGTCTTCAATATAGGAACTTATTCAGAATTTTTGAAGCCTGGAAGTTTGCTATAGTTCAGCTGACAATGAAAGTTATTTTAGTGAAGATCACAAATCTTGCTGGAAAAGGAACACAAAGGGGGCAAGTACACATATTTCACAAGAGACAGGGGAAAAACAAGCATGAGACAATGAAGACAAAGGTACTTATTTTTCTGTGGTAACCATGACTTAAATTATGTAGCAAAATTTGAGTTGCTGTGATTATTTTGATGACTGTCAAAATGTATACTACTCCAGATTATCAAAGGCAAATATATCTTAGTAAAATTATACTAGTAAACTCTCCTACTGTTAACCACAAACCTCACTTTTTTCCCCCAGTAATCAGTTTTCCAAATAATAAGCTATTGCAGCAAAAGTAATTTTTACAAATATAATGCTGTTATAGCAGTAGGATTTTTGCCAGTGGAAAGGTAATAAAAGTCGTATCTCTAATATTACTGCAATAGTAATAGTCCTAGCAGAGATCTAGAGATCTTTAAAAATGCTTTTTTGAAGGCTTACTATATAAAAATGCATATGTCAGTAGGTTACAAATTAATTTTCATCACAGGAAGATTTTAGGCAGTAGTTATTGCCTTTTAAGAATGCAATGTTACACTGGGAACTTCAACTAATTCTTCCCTAGAGTTTAGCAAATGCCTGAGAGTTTGTTCTTGACCAACAAAAATTAATGGTTACAGTGCTTTATATTTTTACTTCCTTGAAATCAATTACTACAAAATATCCGTGAATTGGAAAGTTTCCTGATGGGGGAGGGTAACCATATAAAACTTACTGCCAGGATAAATTGGCCAGAATGATTTGGCGCATATCCTCAGAGTTTGCCATGAAAACATGTATCTATGTGTCAGCTGCACACAAAGGCTATCTGGCCCTAGAAAAAGCATGGGGATTAGACATAATGCTGCTTGTTTGAGACAAAGGGTATTCCTTAGTGCAGTGAGGTTAAAACAGACAGCTCATCAGTAGTACAAGTCTATCTAAATTATTTAGTTCCAGTTTTGAGCCAGAAGGAAGTGGTGGCAGAATATCAATTACTTTGGGGGTTTATTCAACTTGTTATTTTGTTTCAGTGAAAGCAGCACTGGAAACATGAAAAGGTACCAAAATATGAGACCATTTTTATTTTAATCACTTGTTGCAAAATAAAACTGATTTTGGTTTACATTTCACTAAGATTTATATTGTGAAGTTGCTGTGCATGGTTGTAAGCAGGTGCATGACTTGAAATTCAATCAACATGAGTGTAACAACTCATATGCTTTAAATAAAGTGTATGCTTACCTACCTTGCTGAATTAATTCTTCATTTGCTTTCAGCTCTCTGAATATGTGGACTCTCAAACATTTTTTTTTTTCAGAGAAGTTATGAATTGCTTTAAATGTCTCACATACATATATTGTGATAAGAAGCTTTTAAAAAAATAAATAAATAAAATATCCAAAACAACAAACACTTCAGAGAGAAGACAGAAGTCCACGGACCTAATGGATGTAAATAGTTCTAATGACTTCAAGGGGTTTTGAGTCATTCAATACAAAATAGTTAAGGGAAAAAAATAGTAGAGGAATGAAACTATATAAAAGAATTAACATAAACTGCAAAGCATTCATACAATAACAGAGATTCTCTTTGTATTCTAGTGATGGGCAATTTCAATTAATTTTGCAGAGAAATATTTAGGGATATGTAAGAGGAATATATATTAATAATAATAGAAAATAGTATTTATGAATATATAATTTATGATTTCTAATAAACTATATATAAACAAAATAAGAGCTGGTATGTCATTTAAAATTTGTCAGTTTCAAAATAGAAAACTAAAGACATACTTTCCAATAATTAAAAATTGCAAGTTAAGGTGCAAATCTTTACATAGCCATGGTTTATGTTGATAATAAACAGATATAAATTTGATGTTATAGAAAGTTACACATTATATGTATATAAAAACCCAAACAGTTTATGTTTCCTGTAAATTTTCTCTGGAACTCCTCTTTCAAGCCTTCTAAATAGTTGTCTTCTCTTGTTCTTATTTTCATTTGGAGGTTTAAGCTGTTTATTCTAGAATGGAAAAATTCACATGTTGAAACAGTAAAAATAAAATAATTTCAAAACTGAGTCATTGCAAGTGAAATCACAAAAATACCCCAGAAACAGGATCATTGTACACATTAGTAACAATGCTTACAGATTCATCATGGCTCACAACAAAGGTATTTATAAGTGGACCTCCTGCCTCTGTCACATGCTGTCATCGCTCTGGATTGACTGCTGTTAGATCCCTGTAATCCTGAGCTCCAGGATCTTGTCCTACATGTTTACCCCACTTGGTACGTCTGTTAGCAAATATTTAAAATGGAAATGAACTCTAATCTTTGTATGTGTTTATAACAAAGGGTTTTAATCCCTTAGCCCTCATGTTTTACATGTTGTTTGGTTTTTTTTTGAGGGGGGGGTTATAAATTTTATAAAAAGCTGTGTTCAGTGTGAATGCTTCTATTTGCCAGTTTAGCCAGTTAAGTTTGGTTGATGCCTGGCATTTTTTAACTCAATATGGTGTCAAGGCAGTTATGGAACACATTAATGGATGAGGAGAAACATAGAGTAACAACAGCTACCGGGCCAAAAATGTCATGTTTATAATAAAAAGCTTTGGCAACTTTCATATTTGTGATGCACTTATCAATCTTCTATTCTAAACCATGATTTTTTTTTTTATTTTTTACATTATATGACACATAGAGAAGTAATATGTGACTGTCATGTTGTTATGTGGATATTATGTAAATATAAAACAACTAATATTCTCCAATTAAGAAGTTTATTAAAACTATCATATCCCATCCCATCTGAAAGCTCATTGTACTGAAGCTAAAATTCCATCTCTTCCATCTTTGTTTATATCAAATGATATCTGAAATAAACCACATTGACGAGCTCTACCTAAGCAAAGGCAACAGCAATTAGAATTTCTTCACTGTTGAAAGAGAGACCATATGAAGACTGACTATTTTAGCAAATAAAATGCCTAAAGCTTGATGGAGAAAATGCTTCCTGGGTAATACATTACAAAATAGAATGGAATATATTCACCTCATCTAGATTTAATGAGTTGGACAGCATTTATTTCCTCCCAATAATGAGACATATTCAGTTCTGTTGAAATTTGATAGCCATAGAAACAGCTTCCATAAGCTGGGCAAAGCAAATACAAGGGTATAGAACATCATGATTTTTTTGCTGACCTGATTATAAAGAAGAGAAAATCCTTAACATATACATATGTATTGAAAGAACAGTAAATACTCAAATGTGCTTTGAAAGTTGTCATCAAGTATAATATTACTTCATTTTTTCCATTCCATGCATTGAAATATGTATTACTCTAAAATCTATTTTTGACAATTTCTCTGTACACCGATATAGTCCTATAGATAAAACTTTTTTTGATTACAAACAACCTATTCAGCTGTAATCCCCGGACCTGAAAAGCTGCAAGTATTAATTGTGAAACACACCAAATTAGTGCAGCTATTGCAAAAAGTAGTCTAAAACACTGGCAATACAAAGTTTTTTCTTGCTTCATTTGAAGGTGGTAAGAAAATAATCTATTTAGTCAAGTTCTAATCCTCACTCTTATAAAAAATTCATATTTTCAGTTCCCTGTAACCAGTAGAAATCTTGTGGCATGCAGGATCCTTGTGAAAATCACTGCTATTTTCATATTATGCTTATTATTATTAATAAATATTTATAGAATGTTAACTCAGATTGGCTTTTCCTCTACAAAGGATGCTGAGACATAAGGTAGTGATAATGTATCAACTATCAAAAAAATTGCAGATGTAGCTAATGTGGTCAGTTAAGTCTTATTTCTTTAATGTGTGACAAACTCTCATGGGAGAATTACAAAACAGAGTAATAGAATCATAGACTATCTTGAGTTGGAAAGGACCTATAAGGATCATTGATTCTAACTTCCCACTCCTTGCAGGACTATGTAAGATTAAACCATATGACTAAGAGTGTTGTCCAGATGTTCCTTTAACTCTGACAGTATTGATACCATGACCACTTCCCTGGGGAGCCTGTTCAGTGATCAACCGCCCTCTCAGTGAAGAACCTTTTCCTAATGTCTAATCTGAACTTCCTGTTATGCAGCTTCATTCAATTTCCTTGTATCCTACCACTGGTTACCAGAGAGAGGCGATCAGCAGCACACCCTGCTCCACTGGTCCTGTTGAGGAAGTTGTATACTACAATGAGGTCACCCCTCAGCCTTATCTTCTGAACAAACCAAGGGACCTCAGCCACTTCTCATAAATCTTGCCTTTCACTGTCTTTGTCATTCTCCTCTGGACACTCAGTAATAGTTTTATGTCCTTCATATATTGAAGATAATAATTTATGTGTGAAATCACTAAAGAAAATTCATACAGTGGTGTGATATGTTAAGGATGTGTTTTCTTGGGATCCTAATGGAACAGCTAACTCCATCTGGATAGAAACTTATTCCTGGAATAATTTCGTTTACTTCAGTAGGCTCTCATTAAGGAAATTGATCTTCCCGTGATGGAAATGTTTTACATTTTAAAAACTTATAATTTTAGGCTAGTAAAAGTAGTTTCAATAAATTCAGTCTACTTTATTGTTTTCAGGATGATTACTCCTAAAACCAAAGGTGATATGATGAAAATGCCAGCCAACCCTGTCTGTCAGTAACAAAACCACTTTTAGTATCTGTCATCCAACTTGTTTTCCAAGTTCAGATGACAAACTGGTAAATTAAGAATGCATTACACATAAGAAAAAGTACACAAAATATGACAATTCTTCATTAGAACACTGTAGTTCTAATCTGAAATCATGCAAAACCAGCAAAGCTAATTTTTTAAAGAAAAATATTAAAGAGTTAAAATTATTGAAGCAAAAATATCTTGGCTTAGTTGCACATATTTTTAATTTTAAAGAAAATGCGTTAACAGAAATGGGATATAATAAGCTGTATTTTTAAAGTTTAGCTACGTGTGAATGGCAATAGAATTGTATTTCCAGCCTACTTTACTATTTAGGCTAAACTCTTTCCCCTCAATGATTTTATTCTGCTTTTAGAAGAATTTACAAGCAACTGGTACAACTTTTAACAATTTAAGAATACACTCATGAGAAGATGATGCAAGAAAATGTTAAAGCTTTATTCAATTGTTAGTATCTAGCTATAGTAGTGATAATGTAGGCAGTAATCATGTGTAATCCAGCCAAATTCAAAGATACTACTCTGTATCAAAGTCTAAAAGATTTGGTTCAGTTAGGCAAATTCTCGCTCACTTTATTCATATACATGATTGTATTCAACACAATTTTTTACAAACAATCAAAACACAAAGTGAGGCAAAAAGAGTATCTTCTAGGTTTTTGTACTCTTACACAATTTTCTATGTAGGAAAAAAATCCAAAGAAACTCTGTTAAAAATTTAGTATTATGCAGAGCAGTAAATGTCTGCAAAACTATTTCTACAACATACATTATTAATCATGACAATCTGGAATTTCATTGTTCTTGAAATGTTGGTTTCTTGAGTAGATTTCCTAGCTTAATATATCTTTGCTTACATTTAAAAATATTGATATCGTAAACTTTTTGTGTATGTCAAGTGTGACTGAAAATATTATGTTAATTATCTTTTGGACTGCATGGTAAATTATTCAATATTACATTGTCATACTGTGGAGGAACTGGGTTGCACTATCTCCAAAGATTATGCATTACTTTAAAATGGCTGAAAGCCATTTCTCTTTTCATTACAGTTGTCACATTAGTGAAAGATAACAGTCAGCTTTCCAGGAATATTTTATTTATTTAGAGCCTTTAAGATTTCCCAGGAGAATATGTCATATAATCAAACAAAAATACTTGGTGTGATAGATTCTGTAAAACCGCATTACATTCTGTGGAAAGTAATTTATGAAAGAAAAAAAAAAAGTACTATGCCCATGTTATTTAGTGTCATCTAGATATCTTAATAAAATGTATGATGACAGCAGGCATTGGTCATCAAATCTGAACTGTATTTTATTCTGATTTCATTATTCGGTTTGATAAAATGAACATTCTGTGGAAATCCAGACATCTAAGAACAAAGTTAAAAATTTTAACTGTTTTATGACATTAAAGAAACATTTCTCCCTTATATGGTAGTTTGCAAAGTTTATATTAAAGATCTGT
>JANIJG010010883.1:12927-25683 GCA_024611175.1 Megaceryle torquata | reverse complement strand
TCTCCCTTATATGGTAGATTGCAAAGTTTATATTAAAGATCTGTATGATTTGAATTGCATTTGAATGTTCAAAACTTTTAAAATATAAAAAAAAAAATAGATCATCTATGAAAACACAAGTATGTATATATATGTGCATATGTGTGTGTTTACACCTGTGTACACACAAATAAAACACATGCACGTGGATGATGTACACATATCATACATTGTGTGTGTATGTATATATATATATGTTTATACATGTATTCATACATAATATCACACAGCAGCTTTGAGCCCTCTGGTGGTAAGAAACTTCCCAGATAAGAAATCATTAATCTTAACATAAGTATATCCACTTGTCAAAAGACATGTGTCTGAACTCTATGACTGGAATTATTATGCTTTCATATAGGTTCAGGATGGCTCCCTGCAGTTGGTGTGAGTCTGTAAATACAAGTGTTAATAATAACAGAGATCTGCAAATTAATTTATTTTTTCCAGCATCATAAATTTTCTGTCTTTTCTCTGTTGAATATACATCTCTTCTGTATTCTTTTGACATAGGGACTATAATTGTTGGTATTTCTTTGAAAAAACAAGAAACCCCTGATATGAATACTGTCAAATAAACATGAAATGTTTTCAAATGCATCATTCTCATTCTCAACCTCACATTATATAATTCCACAAGTAAGTATTTGGAAGGAGGTGAAGAAAAATCTGCATTTTAAATTAGGAAAGGATTCATCACATATAACCATACGTCAGCCTAGCTAGGTTGCTACACTAAGCTGGTTGTTTGCACTGAACCTGCTCTCACTGGAAGTAAATAGGACTGAATGAGTTGCTTTCTAAAGGTGCATGGGAGAGAGCTGTAAGAAAGGTGAAATCTTTATAGATGCAAGTTTCTATTTCTCAAGGAGATCTAGATAACTATCCTAGAATCCATGTTTTCCTTTTAGAAGGCTGGAAAAAAAATGAATTATATAAATAGCCTAGATACAAACATTAAATAAACACAAAAATAAACAATACATCCAAAAGATTAAATAACACAATAATAAATAGTACTATTTATAGCAATAATTGTAATGTATAAAACACATTAAAATATAAAAATGTAATAAACCCATGTATCTATTATAACATCTTATTAATAAATAACATAAATCTCAGGTTAATTTCCGACATGGGGAAACCATTCTGTGATATTACTACTATTTTGAGGAAACCCCAGAATGACATTCAGAAGTGTTTGGTCTGGTGCAGGATGGATTTGTTGGGCTCCAGAGATCACGCTTGCCTCAATTTTCCCCCTAGACTCAGTTTAAACATTTGGTCTGGATGACAAACCACGCCTTAGATATTATCAGTCCTGCAGCTGGCCTATTTCTTCAAAGATTAACAGCTTAATCAGAACCTTGTCCCTGCAAGGTTGTCCTCCCAAGGGAGCAAAGCTATCCAGAGTGGTAAGGTTCCTAAGCTCCTTTTATAGGGCAATCCTCCTCTTTTTTGGAGGATGTTAAACTGTGGTATTCATTCCCACTGTCCACAGTCCTGTAATCATAGAACTTGTTGACTCTCATGAATAGTAATGGTTTAATTGACCAGGGTTTTCAATAGGGGTGAATATCAGTGTTTCTGGAATTTTTTCATTATAAACATAGTATAGTAATTTTTGAATGTAATTGGTTATGTGCTAAGAGCTTAGGACAGGAAAATTATGTAAGTCATAAGCAATTAATTCTCATTTTTAAAAATACAACAAAAGTTTTGTTTTGAGTGTATTAGAACACTTAAAACTACTGTTATATATTTGACTATTTATTTTTAATATCTATAAAAATTCCATATGTGCATCTTATAAAATGAACTCATAGAAGGAATATTTTTACTGGATGAATGTAAAATTTGCACAGGTTTATTTTTAAGAAATATATCTTGTTAAAACATGCTAAATGGAACATAAGCTTTGTGTGTGGTAACAGTCCACCTCATGCAGGTAGTGAGGAATAAGGTCAGTAGTTTCAACATGCAAAAGTATGATTATCAAAAGAACTGGAGTAGGGTTATATGTAGAAGAAAATAGTGGTGACTTCATAGCAGCGAAAAAAAAGATTCTTTGAAGAATAACACCAAACAGCATTATATGACTTGGAATGTTAGGGGAAAAATAAATTTTACGTTAAGAAACTGCACTTTTCTTATTCAGAAATCTTTTTTTCTAGTAGAAATGCAGGGGGAGAATGGATTTCAGCAACTTCACAGTATAAAGCTAAGACCTTTATTATCAGTACATCCCTTGGTTATATAGAGCAAGCTTCACTGATCACTCACACCAACAACAACGATGATTGGATACATGTGATAGCCCACACAGTGTTCATCTGCCTAAATCTACTACATTTGGTTGCTATCTAACTCACTCAGTATCCCCCACGTCCTGTTTTTCTCTACTTTGCTCTGCTTTATCTTCTTGCTTCATTGCCTTTTCTCCACCGTTCTTCTTCCTTCGCACTCTCTCCATGGTTCAAGGACAGTTCATGATAACAGTGTCCATTTTCCTCCAACCAAGATCTCACAAGGAAATAAAATAGGCAGGAAACTAGTACAAATTATTAGTGCTCTGCTTGAATTAATCTTAAATTAATACTTCACAAAATAAGATGTTATTGCTTAGTTATGAAATGTTTATAACAAGAGTATATGATGTCTGACTAAAAGTGTTTGTAGACAAAATAATCTTAATTTTCTTCAAGAACGCATAAAGAATAATTTAGCATGGCTAGAACATATTAATAAAGAGATTTTATGGGGTGCTTAAACTATCAGGAGTTCTTGGTTCAAAAAGATTATTTAATGGCAGCCTAATGAAAGAGGAAATTAAATCCAAAGACTGCTAGTGTGAATTCATCAAATCAAGTTGTACTTCCAGGCTGCTCTTTTGCATCTGACATCACTGCCATCCTCCCTACATTTTGTAATTACTGCATCAGGTCTACAGCAGACCAAGATACCATCCATTTATGTGTCACAGGGGACAAGAATCTCCCTCTGTGAACAATCACACTTCATCACTGATGGTTGAATTAGATGTCTTTTAAAGGTCTCTTCCAACCCCACCTATTTTATGATTCTATGACAGATCCCCCAGAATAAAATAATTTTTAACATCTTAAATAGCTAGCTTAAAAATAACTGCCACAAAATAACCATGGTTGAGATTATAAACAACATACACTTGAGAAAAAAGACAAAAGACTTACAAAAAAATCAGTCTCTGTCTCTAGCCTTTAACATGTACCACATACCTTATAATGTTTCAGTCAGATATTTAAAGGACATATTCAGAGCAACAGCTAAGCAAAGCTTTCCATAGAAGGTTGAATAATAAGGCTGAGAAGGGGCAGTCTGTTAGACTTCCTGTGGCCCTATGACATAGGTAACAGGTACTTGGGTACATCTTCAACAATATCCCCCTTCTTCTCCCTTTGTTTGAGAAGAAAGACAGAGGCCAGAATGCAGCTGAGTAATAGACTGTCTCTGCTGTCCAATGTCACAATTATTGTCCAATAAATCTAGCAATATAACAGCAGAAACATCAGGGTTTTTGGTTGTTTTTTTTTTTTGAGGTAGGACATAAGTTTCATAGAGCCTCTGAAAAAGGACTTGAACTGAATGCATTTCAAAGAGATTCCCAGCATACTTTTCTTTTATAAAAACTTACATGATAGTATGAAGAATCATAAATAATGTAAAACATCTCACTTCATTCTCCAAAACAATCACTGTTTAAGATTAGAAGAGGATTCCTTTGTGGATACTGCCTTATTTATTATTAGCTACCTGAACCCTCCTGAAGACACTGGTTCTTCATTATCAGCAGCTGGATAATAGTTTTGGTTGACTGCTGTTCAGTTCAGTTATTTGAATTTCTGCATATGTCACTAAGGGCCAGGAGAGACCATCTAAAGTTCAAAAACAAAAAGAGGAAAAGGTTCCCAGATAAAAAGTTGTTTCTGCATTGCCACTGAATTTCTGTGTCACATCTGTAAGTTTCTTTCTTTGACATTTGAGATCTGAGTTGTCAGATATTTTTTTAAGAAACCTTTTGTAGTTATAGATGTGCAGAAGTAATCCTGTCACAACAGAGGGAAAGCTTATAAAAAATACTTTTAAACTTTATCACTAAAAAAACTAGTGAACATATTGTGTAATATAATCTTAAAATATTACCTCTTACCTTCTTATTAAGTCTATATGTACATACTTATTCATAACAATGCAGACTGCTTATCCATTTGGTTTACATGTTTTACTGTGTTTTATATATGTCAAAAATTATAATTAGATCATCCAGCCTGACATCACAACTCATCAAATTTTATACTTTATTTTATCAGACTAGGACAAAAGCCCTCACAGATGTATCCTGAGTAAAAAGTTAGAAAGCACCCAGCTTCATGATGGAAAAATAATCAGTTATAATAGATATGACTAGGTGAACCGTATCCATGATTAGAAGGAAAGTAAAACTCCACAGTGCTCTCTGCAAAGCAAGCTGTGAAGAAATCTTTGCAGATTGAAATAAAGACAATGAGTTTCAGGTTTTGTCTCATAGTATGGTGTCTGTGGTCCTTTCCCTAACCGTCACCTATTCTGTGTCCTAGAGGAGATACAAAATCAACAGTCCATCACTGCAGTACATTAATGCAAATATACATCAAATGAAACAAAACTATCTTGACTTTACAGGCAATTATTTTAAGCCTCAATATTACTATACATGCTGCCCTGCTCTGAGGTGTAAAGGTGAGATTGTGGAGAGCGATAACTTGAAATTTCTCTACTTTTGCTGCCAAGCCCAAAAATGCAAGGAGACTGAAAGGACATAGAAAAAGTTTAGAAAAGACTAGAAAGGACACTGCAATTATTCAGTGTGGCTCTCTATACTCCCCACTAGTAGAATGTCTTCCACAAGTTGGATGAAAGTGCATCTAATTTTTTTTTTCAGGGAACCATGACCCTTTCAGGTATCCCAAGAATTACAGAATTATGTGTATTTGTAGCAGTGTCTTAATTTTGATTCCCAGTAATTAGCTTATGTTCTGTTTCTGACAGCAAGATGAATAAACTCTCTGCTGTCAGATATAATTCCCATGTTTAAATACTTATACCCATTTATCAACCCATCTCTTAATCTTCCCTTCAATATACCAGATAGATTTATTTAATTACACCTCACACCATAATGCAAGATTTTTAGCTTGGGGGGGTGGGGGGAGCATATCCTCTCCACCATTGCCCATGTCCATTCCCTTTCCTTATCCATACAAAGATTTTCTTAGCCTCCTTTTCACAGAAGCACAGAAAGCTCAGGTTAAGGATGTAATCTATGATAATACTTAAAACCTAGTTTTAGTTTGGTTTTCAGTTGGTTGTTTTTTAAAACAGGTTCTGCCTGTCATTCTTTAGATAAAAAATGCTTTCTTGAACTCCAAAGGTATTACTCTTTATTTGTCAGTATTAAATAATTTTTTCTGTATTTTAATTGTTTAAATCACTTGATTTAAATTACTATAATAGTAAACTATCCCTTACTTTTTAATAGCCTACCAATCTTTGGATAATTCTTAAACTGTATGCAATATTCACTGATAAAGCTAGGTAATTTTTTAAAACTTTCATAACTTTCACCCCCCCAGTTCCCAGTTTCCTGATGGAAATAATAATTTTCATGTAACAAGTCTAACAAAGTTAAGTTTCTTTTCCTTGTCCTCCCCCTTCAGTGATACATAAACCATACTCTGAAGGCCATAAAATATATGTAGAGAGAAGTTAGAACTGGAACAAGAAAAAATATACAAAAGATCCTGGATATCAATATCAAAAGAACACTTTCTAATCCCTCTACCTCATACCTGTGAATTTTACAAAATGCAAGTATTTGAATCAAAAAAAGCCCTCCACTACATGTAGGAAGTGAATTAAGTCCGAGTGTATATATGTACTTTGTTTACCACTCCAGTCAAAACCAGACAAACAAAAAGAGATCTCACAAAAAAAGCTATCTGAATGATAATATTAACAATAATAATAACTGTAGTCTCCAGTTCATCACCAGCAAAGCTCCAAGCTAACAAACAAATCCACTCCTGTACCTGAAATGAAGATCAGGATAGCTAATTTGTTATTCTGTGTTACATCCTTTTCTGGATAATGGGACATTTGCAAATCTCACTATATTTCCCATTTTTCCAAGGTAAGTTAAAAATTGGCAATGATTCACTTGTTCCTTTGAGACTTCTGAGCATAAATTACCTAGCTAGTTCATCAGAAATATTCTCCAATGGGAATTAATGTTGCCTTATCAGTACTTTAATTCAGATGTAAAATGTGTTTCTATCAACATTTGAATGGTTTGGCTCTAAACCAGCCATTATCTCAGATTCTCTTACTCTGAATTAACTTACAATGTTTCTGAGAAAACATAACAGTGTGCAACTCTCCTTTTTCCTAGTAGGTAATTCTGCAAACATTATAGCTCAGATGAAATAAAAACATCCAGCAAGTTGTGTACATGCTTGCTTTCTTAAACAGCTTTTTATACATGTGCCTCTACACTTCTCTGCTCTGTCTTCTATAGGAATTTCCTTCCCATCTAGGTTTGAGAAGTCAGAATCTCTGAGAGGTCACCATATTTCTTGTTGCTCTAGTGTTGTCTCATATAATACAAAAATACACACTGAAAAATTTACATTTTATAGTCTCCTTTGCAATGCTGAGGACTTTTTATAATCTGTACCTTGATTATACAAAGACTTTCTTGTTATGTTCATGATAGGGTACTTCAGAATGGGTGGGTGGGAAGGCACTCAGAGAAGATATTTTATTGGAAGAGTTGTCCAGGGAGTAAAAAATGGAAGTAAAATGTAGCATTCGAAAGCAGTACTTTGTCAGGAAGACATTTTTAGTATGGGATACCTTTATTGGTAATATTAAATATTTTAGAGACTCCCTGTGTTGACAGTGTTTTGTTGATACTTATATATATGTGGTATATGTGTTTGGACTTTCTTCTTGGCATCTGTAAATTCTGGAATTATTTCTGCTGTCAACAATGAAATTGCAGTAGTAATGCCTTAAGACTGGTTTGTTTGGGTTTTTTTGGTTTTTGTTGTTGTTGTTGTATGTGTGTGTTTGAGTTGTTTGTTTGGGGTATTTTTGGGGGCTGAGGGTGTTGGGGGTTTTTTTTCCCCTAAACTAGGTAAGAAAACAGCAGACCACTTTCAGGGAAACAAACTGACTGACTTTTCCAGAAAAGTGCCCAGTTTCATAACTGGTCTCCTATAATCTTTATAAATATTTATTTTTACTCTTATAGGTATGTGATGCAGATTTGAATTTGAATCAAGTGGATTCTCTGGCTATAATCCATGATTCTCCAAGAATTAACCAACTAAACAGGAATTTTCAAATAAAAGCTAAGAATTCAGGTGACTAAATTTGGGAAGTTGGAGAAGAAATGGGATTTTATAGATTAAAAAGTGTGAAACTGAAAAAAAAAATCAGTGGGGTAAGAGTTCTCTGTGATTGTAAACTGAAAGAGGAGATGATGGAATGGATCAGCAAAACAGCTGGTGTCAGCTGATCTGCAAAATTTTGAAAATAGCAAAGACTGAATAAACTGAACAAGGAAGCGGAGCAGGAAAGATTATGCAGAGAGAAGAGTGGTATTGTAAGACAACCTAAGATGAGGAAAAATTGGGAGGCTTGATAAAGAAATGGCTAAAGAGAGAAGTATGATGATCAGAGCAAGGAAATGAGAAACTGGATGAAGAAATTAAGGCAACACAGATACTACCAACCTAATACTTATTGTTACATTGTTTAAAATCACAAAATGTGATACTCTTTTGATCTTCATTCTTTCCAGTTTCATGCTAAGGAAAATATATATAGAATTACTTTTAAAATAATAGATTAAAAGGGCTGCAAGCTCAAGCACCTAGTCTAGTCGATATTATGGCTGTTATCTAGCAAAGTTATCTTGAGTTTCCATTCCCCACTCCCCCAAATCAAAATATTGTGTTACCATGTTTGACTAAATGGTGCTGTTCTGCTTTTTCCACAGACAACAACTCAGCCATCTGTCAGGGCATTGTATGTATGGATCAAAATAAACATTAAAATATATAAAACAACTTGCATCATTAAAATATAGAATCTTCAGGCGTACAAAAAAATTACAGAAATTTAAATGTATATACTTAGTGCTTCTATATTCCCAAATCTAAATGAGTTTCCTTAATTACTTGCACCTAAATTAAAAGATTAACTTGAAATAAAGAAAAATTAATTTATTAGAGAACTGTAAATTCCACTTAGATTTCTGAAGACTCTGAATGAGGCAAAATGTCAGCAATTTCTACTATTTTATTCAGACTTCTTATTTGAGGAGAATACCTTCTAATCCCAACAGAGTTATTTTGTATAAGAACTTTTTAAGTTACTTCAAAGTATACAAGTGTTTTAAAGCTTGTTATACTAATTTCATACTGATTTACTGTGATTGTTGCTGATGCATTAAATATATTTAATCTATTATGCTAAAACTTAAAAAAAAATTACACCAGTCAAAGCTAGGTTTTTGTTTTGTTTTGTTTTGTTTTGTTTTGTTTTGTTTTGTTTTGTTTTGTTTAATAAACAAGTTGAAATAATTGCTTCACCACTATGCAATGGAATGCAACTATGCATCACTGCTCTGGTTAGTACTTTGAATGTCTAATAATACACCAGATATGTTTGATGTACTAAGTATAATTTTAATATGAATTTTTATGATGCAGTTCTTTTCCAAAAAGGCCAATTTTAAGTTAGTCTAATTTTAAAAATAGTTAAAATGTCTAATGTTAGACTTATGTAGGTAAGCTCTTGGCCTGTGTTCTTCACCTAAATCAGCTTTAACGGTCTGCTTTTAAAATTGATTTGGTTTGTACGTAATATACTTTAATTCTATGTCTTTGGGAAGATTTGTCTATGTACATACAGCACTAGGGGAAATTAAAAAGAAAAAGGCATGATATATGTAGAAGTGGAACAGCAGTGAACAAATAATGACAGATATCTAAGACATTGCTCAGATATGTAGAAAGAAATACTTGATGCAAAAAGTGAGATTTAATTAGACTGTAACTTTCAACAATTTAAGTCAGCTGGGAACTGCCCTGAAGTAACTCAGACCACAAGGGTAATTATTACATTTCCACTTACTGTCCAGCTGCTGACACTATACACCACTTCACAGTTAGTCCAGCCAATTTCTAGGACCTCACATATAAGAAAGGCTACTGAAAGCCTTTTTCCTCTTCTTTAGATATGGTCTTTCTTTTCATTTGCTTTACATCTATTCAAACTGCCAAGACATTACAATATATGCAGCATTCTAACCCACTCTACTAAGCTGTGGGCTTAGGGATGGTAAAGGCTATAGGGATGGTAAAAATACCTACTATTTGCATTCTTGCAGCATGAGAAATACTCTTCCATTTCCAAAGAAAATGAAGGTGCAGTGTCCATATGATAACAATCTGTAATTAGTATCAGAATTACTAGTAACAGTAATTGTAATAATAATTCTATAGTAATCACAATAGAAAGAATTGCCTCTGTCTGATGGGGAAGCTCTCTGCTAACTTTTCCTTGTGCTCAAAAGATTAAAACCTGAGCACTAAAGAATAGAAAATAAAGATGTGATATTTGGGTGCTTACTTCTTGATGGTTTTGTTAAATATTATATTCTTCTTATTTGAGTGGGCAAAATAGTATTTGCACAGTGCCTACATAAACCACTATACTGATATTTGAAGCCTAGGAAGTCAGTGTTTTTCATAGGATCTATCTCCCTCTATGACTGTGGGTGCAACAGCCTATGAGATGCTTGAAATGCAACATATGTAGGAAAATATATATAAGAGAAGTTCTGTTAAGTTTCAAGTAACAAAAAAAAAAAAGCAAAATTGTCTTGTTTTCTAGTTCTCATTAACCTATAGTATGTATTAAGTAAAGGTTCACATATTGTTTTAATAGGTTTATGAGCAGAAGCCTAAGATGGAGGTTAGTGATTTTTATATACACCCTGAGCTGAGAAATAAAGCTGCAGAAGTGTTAAAAATAAATCAATCAATCTTTAATGCCTAGTGTTTTAAAACTACAGTGAACTCTCTAAGATGGAATAAAACAAAATAGTAGCCTCTGAAAAGTCTACAAAATATACGAAAATAGATCTATAAATTTAATGTCTCTTAGGACAGCACATAAATACTGTAGCACATTTACCTGCTACCTTCCTGAAAGTAGGATCAGATTATAAGTATTTGTAGAGCACAAAGTTTGATATTTCAAAGCCTTCAATGGGTAAATCTTAGTATTTTTGCCTTCTCTTTGTCACTGTAGAGAATGGTTCCTTTTCTCCCTCCCAGGAGAGACTTTTCTATCCTTTTCTATTAAAACGGCTAAAACTTGAATCACTGAAACTGTGAAAGAGGAAAAAGAGATAGAAACTAAGAAAAGTAAAAGTTTGAAGGCAACTGGAAATTGACAAATAAGTGTCAGAGCAGAAAACGATGGCATTTTGCCAACCAGCTGCGAAAACTAATTCAGCTTTAGATAAAGAGATTTTAAAGGGGAAAAGGACAGGCAAACTTCAGAAAAAGGAAGAATAAAGGAGCAAAGAATAAATCCTTAGAGCTGTGTTAAAGAAGCAGCATAGGCAGTGCTTTGTTGTTTTAACTGCAGAACTGCAAGAGGGGCTTTTCACTGAGACTTTGAATAGCAACCAAAGAAACAGCCAGAATAAAGTGGAAGCACTAAAGGTTCCCTTAATGCAGTAGCTTATAGACCAGCCCTCAAAAAGGGATTTAAAGATTAGCTTTTCTAGACAAATAGAAATTATTAATGGCAGTGTTTTCTTCAGCAGTCTACATATAGACATAAAAATAACAGTATTACACACAGTTCTGTGTACAAATTCATGCCAAGAATTGTTTGAGATTGTTAGACAAAGAAACAGCTGACAAAGAAAATGAAAAAAAAAAAGAAAATTTCACTGGAACCCGCTTTCCCCTACAGAAGAAAAATATTTTAGTGAGCCAGTGGTTAATCTTCAAGAATACAATTTTTTTTTTCTATTTCTTTTCCTAGGTACATCATGTATTTATTTTGTGGACAGAGAGCATGTAAAAGAATGAAGTTATGAGTGCTGGCTGGCGACAACAGCAGATCAAAATAGCAAGCTAGTACATAAAATAAAATGAGGGAAGGTGGTCATAGGCTTGTCCTCTCATCTGTCACTAAGCCTTTTAATCAGGCTGTGAATAGCAAGTCAGCATGACGTAATACTGCTGGTTATTATGCAGAGATCTAATGACTGCATCAAATCTGCCCAATTACAACATTCTCAGAAGTTCCCTTAGGACACCTCTCCTGACCATTCAGACTAGACAGAGTTTAGTGGTCCCCTCTGGTTGCTCTGAAAACATTTCTGAGCTCACAAGAGGATTCCTCAAGAGTACCAGGCTATGAGTGTGACTTCACATATGCCCTCTGTATGAACCACATCCTTTCACCTCCATTATGCACGGTTTGACTGCTGCATGAAATTCCCAGAGCAGCATAGCATGACTGTCCATCTTTCATCCTGCATGGGCAGGAGGCACAAGCTCTCTCACACTAGAATGTGCATCTTAGGTACGTGAAAGATCTGGCATTAAGAAGACAAGAACAGTTTTGGCTTTCATTGAACAGAAAGCCTTGACATATGGAACTGCCATAAAACTCAGGGAGAGATCACCTAATATGTTTAAAACATTTCTTAAATAACCTTTCAGAGAGGGAATTATGAATGGGAAATACCACTCAAAGTATAATACTTTTACAATGTTATGGAGAAAAATAGGAAAAATATTCTATTTTACTGTGAAGTTAAAGCTCAGAAATTCAACAGGTCATTCAAACAGAAAAAGATGCTTATGAAAATCAATTACATTTTCACTGTGAGCTCTAGTGTTGTTATCAGCACAGATTAGCAAACTGTGAAATAAGGAAAAAGCATGGAAACCCTCTGCATTTACTCACAGACTATAGAAATGTCACCATTAGCTGACATTTCAATTGTGAAAGTTTCTCATTTCCTGCAAGCTTAGGCAAATGAGGGATTTAATTTTTTATTTTTATTTTTAATGGCTACATATTCCGGCAGTCAGCTGTTTCAGAATGACAATAATATTCCTAATGGATGTTGTTTGTTCTTGAGAACTTTCTTTGGAAGTTTTTATCAGCTTAATAGTTGTTCTGCTACTCACCAGTGCTGAAGTCTATACTTTGAGTGAGATACAGTGAACAAGGATGTTACTTTTGTGTGCTCCATGTCATATAAAACCCTAAACTGTCTCACCATCCTTATTTTTTATTGTCTTTCACCATTCCTAATTTTTCACAGAGTATTTGTGCTAATGTTTAATATTAGGTAATTTAATATAACTTTTCTGAATTGAAGGTGCTTTAATCCATTGTCTGCTTTTCTATAGTTATTTCTTCTATTGGATATGTATATCCTATAGTATATATGTTCTTTGAATGTGTCCCAGTTGTGTGAGTGACTCATAAATACAAACTTCAAGAGATGGACAATGATTTTAAAAACCCCCACTTTTAATTTACATCACCCTACAATATGGAATTTTCCTGCAGTCTTTAATAAAAATTAAAATA
>JANIJG010010883.1:0-12089 GCA_024611175.1 Megaceryle torquata | reverse complement strand
CTTTAATAAAAATTAAAATAAAATAAAATAAAATAAAATAATAAAAAAAATAAAATAAAATTAAAAAAAAAAAGAATAATCTACTTGAGACACCATCTGGTCTGGAAAACTTATCTCACAGGTTTCACATGTCATTCTTCCCATCAGTATCAATGGGTCTATCAGAATATCTTTCAAACTATTATATGTCATTTATGATGAGAAGTGCAAACTTGTTGGGTTAAAGACAATATGTATAAAGTATTGATAGCATTGATAGTGCTTGATAACAGAAAGGGGTTTTATGATCATATAATCTAGTTTTTAAATGCTGTTATTTGAAATTTGTACTGTAAAGATGTTGCTAGCAACTAAGAGAATTTGACACTTATGAAAAAAAATTACCAGAAGGCGTCTGTTACAGCTTTCCATCCTGTCCTTCCAGACATTTAATAATAAATGCTGAAAGGGACTAAGGAAGTCTGTTATACTGGTTGCTTAATCAGACAAACACCTTCACTGACATTAATGAAGTTGCTGATGTGAACAGGAGTTTGCAGACTCAAGACCTTAATCTGGCAATGACTGAACTAACAGTTCTTGAACCATGGGAAGAGGAACTGCTGGAGGTGTGGCTGCTCTTGTGTGTATCACATTCAAATCATGTTACATGGGTTTCAGGATACCAGGGGTGTTACCTGCAAGCCTGTTATCTCCCAAATACATAAAAACACATCTATAGCATATACAGCAGGGATTCTAAATTCCTTTTTAATATGGTTGTATTACTGTACCACTTCTGGGCTGTTAATTGAAAAATAGCATGTAACATTGCTATACAATTGCATTCTTATTTCTGATAAAATCAGGTGATGCTAAGAGAGATGGGTTTTCGGTTTTTATTTGTCAGACCATAAAACTGAAATGTTAACTTCTCCTTTTTCTCCACTTTTTTCACTTTGATTTTTCTCTACAGCAATGCATGTTTTACACATTTGTTTTGATAACTTTTAATGGAAATCTGCTTTTTCACAAGGACATCCTAGTACTTTTAGATGAGCTGTGTTTGCATTCTTAAAAGCCTTTTTAAAATCCAGACCTCTCCAACACCCATTAAAAATAATGAAACTGTCCCTCTGGGATATAGCTAAGATCCTAGGAGGTGAACAGTTTAGCAAGAAACTGAAACAGAAACAGTTTACAACCACATCAGACAGATTTGGTAATCTTTACAATCTATACTAGAAAGTGGTCCTTTCCACAACTTGAAGAGCTCAGGTAGTGTAAAGATTGGTTTACTGTAGGAAGCACATTTTTCTTATAGCTGAAAAACAGATGAAAGCTGAAGTTGTGTATAAGATAAGAATCTTGATGAGACTCATCTATAAAATACTTGTCTCCCTGTGACACAGTTTGAAAAGCTTTTACAATATTTTGCAAAAAATTTTGCTGAGTTTATGTTCATTGCCTGATGTCTCTCAGAATTGGAGGAAGACATTATTTTATCCTTGTTTGGATACTTGATGTCTAGCACTCAGACTTAAAGTTTCTGTATCATGGAGAAACAATTTCAAGTAATGTCCCCTCAGAATATTTTTTTCTAGCATATTTAAACTTTAAAAGCTTTGAAAAGGAGTGGGTGACAAGGGTCTTAGAGCTGTTTGGTTATAAATCAAACAAAAGGTTGCAGAGGCACATGAATTACTCAGGTCCATAAGAAGTGCAGACTGGAGAATGCCTATGGAAAATTTTTTTTTTAAAATTACTTACTGTGAGCATAGTAAGATTGCATTTACTGAATTTCCTTAATAAACTTACAGTTGTATAACAAAGCCATTACATTTTTTCAACAAATAATAATTCATCTTTTTTTTTTTTTACATGATAGATTTTCAAATAATGGAAAACTTGATTCCTTTTCACTTAGTTTAAGGAAATAAATCAAGTCCAAATGTCACCAATAAAATCACTACTTGCATTTAAGACTTAATCCATGCCATTGTAGCACTGCAGTACTTAAAGCTTTTTTTTTTCCCCAGTTTGCATCATTATTTGCAAATCACTAAGTGCAGGGAGCAGCAGACAAAAAGGCCATGGGAATAATATATTTTTGATTATTGGTTTTTAGCAATGTAGTTTACCCGAATCAGAGGCTTCAGCTAATAACCATTCATTTCATTTTTCTACCCAGTATTTCTTTCTGGGTTTTTTTCCTATTTTATGCTTCATGGAAGGTAGAGTCCTGCCAGTGTTCTACTATTCCAGCAAAGCATGCAATATCCTAGCATAAACATATATAATAGAGATATTGCTTGTCCAAGCCCAGGTTTTTTCTTGATTTGTTTCTTGAACATACTTAATACAGTTTAGTATCTTTTTGTCTTCCAAGATTTTTCTTTACTACCTAAGACACTAAATTTATCTGTCTTCTTAATGATTTTTAAATTTCTTTGAAATTTTCAAAAGGATATAGTATTAGTATCCATTCAGTATTACATACTGATACTATAGTATATAATATACTGTATTAGTATAATAAAACTATCCAAAGGTCAGTTTTATCAGCCAAGTAAAATAATTTTGATAAAATAAACTCTTTCAGAAAATTATAATATTTATAGCTTTGTAACTGTATTAGTTTAGAGTTGAACATTCTGAAAATGATCATAAAATCAACATCACTATTGGGATGTGCTAGTAGAAACATCTGCTCTTCTTTCTCAGTATGTTTCTATTCAGTGGTGCCCACAAATTGTGTGCTCTGCCCATTAGTCTGGTATTGGTGTAGGACCCTAAAGCCAGCTTGCATTATGCTTTAAAATCTTACAATGCCTTATGATGTCTGCTTTTTACCCTTGTTGCTTCCTAAGTTTCTTCTGTGGATAGTTGTAGATGCAAAGTAATAGCGAACTAACTCATATCTAGAGTATAATTGTGTATTACCAATTAATATGTAATTTTTCCCAACATTTAAGTAAATTAATATTTCCAACTATTCCAGGTTTTTTTTTGTTTCATTGGTTTGGTTTTTTGTTAGTTTGTTGTTGTTCTTGTTGTTGTTTTGGTTTGGTTTTGGTTTGGTTTGGTTTGGGGTTTTTTTGAGATGTATTTTAATTGGTAGCAAAAAATTTGTAAAAAAATTTTTGTGTGGAGGTCAAGGTGTTCTGCAGGCTGACTTGTTGGTCAGGGGCAGGCAAGGCCATGAATGCCTTCAGGGTCATGACAGCAGGAGTGTTATGTTTCTTATTCTGTTTTTGTTCCTTCAAGTAAAATGGCATCTACAGTAATTGCATAAATGCTCCTAATTGAAAACATTGTTTAAGCCTTTCTATGTTACTTCAGATGAATAAATGAATTTATATACCATATTTGAGTTAGTACACATATTCATTGCTGTTACTGTGGAATTACATTTAAAAATAAAGCATTACCTCCACATTTTTGTTAGGATACTTTAAAATAAATGTTATATATTTGATTTTGTGTATGTGTGTCTGATGATTAACTTTGAATTAATAATTTTCAAAACTTCATATTACATATGACAAGACAAAATCCTGTTCCCTTTTTTGATCTGTAGATGTGTTGCAAATCTGATGTAGACCTTATGTAGATAGATCTCTTAACATTATTACTTACTAAAAGAATCCCTTGTAATAAATTATCTTTAGATCTGATCACTAAAATATCAAAATATACCCTATGTTTAAAGTACCAAACACAAAATTAATTGTATTTGTCTGTGCAGAATAAAATAATTATTTTCAATAGGTACATATAGCTCTTCAATTTGGTATCTGCTTTTGCCCATGTGTTGCCTGTCCCTTGTGCTTCACTGAGGTCTAAGAAATTGCTTTCACATCTGATATAATGTTTTTATCCAATTAAGTCAGTAATCACAAGGATTTGGAGTTCTCCACTAATACGGTGTAGTTCAGAATTGGTTGATACTTACCTGTCAGCTCAAGTGGATTAATAGCTGGACGTCATTAGCAGGTTGTGTGAACAGTCCTAATCCATTTTAGGATGAAGCCAGACAGGTTAGTTTAAATCATCTTAGTGAGGTTTCAATTAGCCTAAACTCAGGCTGTTTCAATATGAGGATATACACACAAGTCTTTTTCATTTATATTTGCTTCAGTGGTTTCTCTTTCACGTGCATTAGTCAGCATCTCTTTCCTGAGAATAACTGCCCTCTCAGGTCTGTCAGCTGACCTGTTCATGTGGTCACTCCTGCACCCACTGAAGATAAAGTGAGCTGAATTATCAAAGCTCCATTATTAGTTTAAACTGTTCCTAAAAATACCTTCTAGAGAAGGTGTAAGAAAGTTTATATGAGAATTTATATTTCCAAATATTAATTCATTATTTAACCTAAGTTCTATTTCTTCCTGGCATCTAATTATACTTGAAAGAATGAAAGTGCATTTAAGTGTTGTAAACTATAGGGAAAGCTCTTTACTTGGAATACCTCTGTGTGACACCTTAAATGTAAAGAGATTTATACTGATACACAGGATCTGAAAATGGAGAAGGAATGGCATCATGGTGGATAATGTATTAGTACATGTTTCATGTTCTGAATATTTATTAGATAGTATGATTTTTTTTATCCCCTAGTTATAATTACTTTACCTTATGGTAAAGTAACCATGGAAAACAATGTATTTACTACTTAAGCAATTTACTGTTACCAGTGTGGTTAATATTCCAAGTTATTCTCCTCTTATTTACCAAGGAAAAATGTATTAGATACATTCTGATCCCCCTCAACCCCATATGGCCCACTGTATTGTAGTCATGCTGTCACATGGCCATACAATTAGCACCCTTATGCTCAATAGGCAGCATTTTAGACCACTAAGCCCTTTCATTCAATTATGCATCTCCCTTATAGGCTATTTTCCTTTTATGTCCACCACCACTCTCACTCTGCTTTATCTCTGTTCTTGTGCAATGATTCACTCATTCATTGTCCTTGTCACAATCCCCTGCTGCAGCTGGGCCTTGGATATATCTGTTCTGCAACTTCTTAATGCCTCCCACCCTATACACCTGGAAATCCAGAAAGCAGTATGGTCACTGAGGAGGGATCTCAAGAAATGGCAGACTGAAACTGAAGGCCAGCTATCTCCTACAGTGTTATACATAAGCCAGGCATAAGATAATACTTTTCACAAAACTTTCATGATTTGAGACCTAGCATTAAATGACATCTGCTTTTTAGTGCTTGACAGAGTTCAGCATAAGAAAACAAGGTCACTAAATCCCCAAAATAATTAATATAGCAGTTAGATTTAATAATAGTTGCTTGTTTTAGAGCAGCAGATATGTATGGAATGGGTTGAGGAGAGGAAGAATACCCCAAGAATGTCTGTTTCATGGACTGATATGAACAGCTATCCTTAGATTACAATTTGCTGTTGCTAAGTGCAATTGCTGCCCTTCTGATTTACTGGAAGGTGATTCCAGGGCAATGAACTCTTTTGGATTATATGTACATTATATATACTGAAGCTTGGGACTATATCTGCTTTTTAGAAGGGGGAGAGTTATTCTTACTCGTCATAGTTCTGGAGGCCAACAAAACACTGGTGGATGTCTGAAAGTGGACAAGTTGAGGCTCCTTCCATCTACCAACCCATGTGGAAATAGATTTCCTGAGCATTTATTGCTACTATCACCAAGAGATCCAAAACACAACGGAAGTCTGGTTCCTCAGAAGGAATCATAGAACCATCAAGGTTGGAAAAGACCTTTAAGATCACCGAGTCCAACCATTAACCCCAAGTCCACCACTAGGCCTCACCGATGCCGAGTACAGAGAGACAGTCACCTCCCTGGTCCTGCTGGCCACACTATTTCTAATGCAAGCCAGGATGCCATTGGCCACCTTGGCCACCTGGGCATGCTGCTGGCTCATATTCAGCCACTTGTCGATCAGTACTCCCAGGTCCTTTTTCCCTGGAGAGCTTTATAGCCACACTTCCCCAAGCCTGTAGTGTTGCATGGGGTTGTCGCCCAAGTGCAGAACCCAGCAGCTGGCCTTGTGTAAGCTCATACCATTGACCTCGTCCCATTGACTCAGTCTGTCCAAGTCCCTCTGTAGAGCCTCCCTACCCTCAAGCAGATCAACACTCCCACCCAACTTGGTGTAGTCTGCAAACTTACTGAGGGTGCATTCTATGTCCTCATCAAGATCATTGATAAAGATGTTAAATAGAAGTGGTCCCAATACTGAGCCCTGACAAATGCCACTTGTGAATGGCCACCATCTAGATTTAACTCTATTCACCACCACTCTTTGGGCCCTATTATCCAGACAGTGTTTTACCCAGCAAAGTGTACACTCATCCAAGCATGAGCAGCCATTTATTTCATGAGGATACTGTGTCAAAGTGTCAGTCAAGACAGTGTCAAAGGCTTTATGGCAGTCCAGGTAAACAACATCCACAGCCTTTCCCACATCCACTAGTCAGGTCATCTTGTCATAGAAGTAAATCAGGTATGTCAAGCAGGACCTGCCTTTCATAAACCCATGCTGACTGGGCCTGATCACCTGGTTGTCCTGTATATGGTGTGTAATGGCCCTTAAGGTGATCTGCTCCATGACCTTCCCTGGAACTGAGGTCAGACTGACAGGTCTGTAGCACCCCAGGTCTTTCTTTTGGCCTTTCTTGTAGATGGGAGTCACATTTGCTACCCTCCACTGGGACCTCCCCACTTAGCCAGGTCTGCTGGTATATGATTGAAAGTGGCTTGGTGAGCACTTCCACCAGCTCCTTCAGTGCTCTTGGGTGTAACCCATCTGGCCCCATAGACTTGTGTATGTTTAAGTGGTATAGCAGGTCACTATTTCCTTCTGGACTGTTCAGGTCTCATTGTGCTCCCCCCCCTCCCTGTCTTCCAGCTCAGGGGGCTAGGTATCTAGGGAACAACTAGTTCTGCTGCCAAAGACTGAGGCAAAGAAGGCATTAAGCACCTCAGCCTTTTCCTTATCCCTTGTCACTATGTTTCCCCCTGCATCCAACAAAGGAAGGAGATTCCTCCTGGTCTTCTCTTTGTTGTCAATGTATTTATAGAAACATTTTTTATTGTCTTTAACAGCAGTAGCAAAGTTGAGTTCTAGTCGGGTTTTGCCTTTCCTAATTTTCTCCCTTCATAGCCTCACTACATCTTTGTAGTCCTCATGAGGGGCCACCCCATCTTCCAAAGGCTATAACTCCTCCTTCTGTTCCTGAGTTCCAGCCAAAGCTCTCTGTTCAGCCAGGCTGGTCTCTTCCCCACCTCTTTCAGTGCCTTTAAGACTTCCTTCTTGAAGTACGTCCAGCCTTCCTGAACTCCTTTACCCTCCAGGATGGCCTCCCAACGGGCTTTGTTAATCACTCTCCTGAACAGGCCAAAGTCAGCTCTCCAGAAGTCCAAGGTGTCAGTTTTACTGACCCCCTCACCCCCAACAATTGAAAACTATAATTTCATGATTGCTATGACCAAGATGGCCTCCAACCATTACTACCCCCACAAGTCCTGCTCTGTTCACAAGCAGCAGGTCCAGGAAGGCACCTTCCCTCAATGGGTCCCTCACCAGCTGCATCAGGAAGTTACCTCCCACACACTTCAGGAATCTCCAGGACTGTTGTCTCTCTGCTATATTGTATTTCCACCAGACATCTGGGAAGTTGAAGTCCCCCATCAGAAGAAGGCATTCATATGTCTCAATAATATAGAGGGCCACCCCACCACCTCTTGTTCCTCACCTATCCCTTCTGAAAAGCCGGTAGCCATTGACTGCAGCACTCCAGTTGTGCAAGTCATTCCACCAGCTTTCCATGATGGGAGCGTATGTCATAGTTTTCTTGCCACACAATGATCTCCAGCTCCTCCTGTTTATTGCCCATTCTGCATGCACTGGTGCAGATGCACTTCAGCTGGGCTAATAATCCTGCCACTCTTGGGGGATGAAGCCCTAATTCCTGCCTGACTGTTCTCATCCAATTCCATGGTTACTAACCTATCAGCGAGTTTTGTGGTTTTGCTGCCACTTGGATCTCCATCCCCTACCTCCACTGAGACAACAGACTGAAAGACCTTCCCAGTACAATGTCCCAGAAGCACCAGCATGCCACTCCCAGGCTTCTGTCTAGTAGGACCAGTTTCATCCCCATCCCCCTTAGAATCTAGCTTAAAGCTCTTTCAATAAGCCCTGCTAATTCTTGTCCCAGGGTCCTCTTCCAACCTTTGTGCCAAGTGTCTTATAAACCAAGCCCTGGTCAAAGAACCCAAAATCCTGCCAGAAACACCAGGCTCAAAGCCAGGAATTCATCTGGTGGCTCTTCCTGTCTAAACTATCATCAATCCCTGCAACTGGTAGAATAGAGGACAATGCTACTGGTGCTCCTGTTTCCTTAACCAGCTGTCCCAAAGCCCTAAAGTCTCTCTTCATCACCCATGGACTTATTTATTTTAGTTCATCACTGCCTATTTGAAAAATTATTCATGGGTAGTAGTCTGAGGGCTGAACTGGAGTAGGAAGTTAAATAATGCAGTACAGTATTTAACTGCAGAATACAGAACATTGCAAGTGTCAGCCCTGCAAACATCCATCCCTTTTTGGTCCTTTAGTGAGGAGAGGAAATTTGTACAGCTTTAGTAGCCCACCTTAGCTCCACCAAGGGAGGATTCAAATCTCTTGCCCTCTAGCAAAATATCTGTGCAACTGTATCAAGAGCTTTTCTGCTCCAACTCTTCAACTCCACTGTATCTTCCTCTTCTTTATTGTAAGTGGAAAGAAAGTATCAGTGCATGAATTTTCATTAGTTAGTTTGATCTTTAATCATATGAAATTTGTAATATAATTTTAATAATTTTTAGGTTAGTTTTCATGTATAGAAAGATTTTATTCATAAAAAAAAAAAATAAAAAGACTAAACCCGCATAGCAGTGGCTCTGTCTTACTGTGTAGTTCAGCAGTACCTTCTTTGAATGAGCAGATAGGATGAGTTACAGGTAGTCAGTGTTATAATACAAAATTTTAGAGTACAAGGGCTTGACACAATACACGTTGTTTGAGATGCTGTTCATGTTTTGCATTCTGTATCTCTTAGAATGTTCTCCCTCAGAGCACTGAGACAGTGCTTGGAGGATTTGTAAAAGAAGTTCTTGTCAGTGGAAGAAAACAGTACATATAGTAATTTTAGAATAAGGTTTGTTCTGTAGTTATTTATAACAAAGACTAAGCAAAAATAATGATTTGTGCTTACTCAGACAGAAGCAAATTCAGACCTAAGACATCAGCTGCTTTTATTACAATAGCAGTACATCTGGATCTGTTGAATAATCCAAATGACACTGCACTGAACATCACATTTACATTCTTTAAACATGTTCTGTTCTTCAAGTTTTTCAGTACATAAGAATACAAAGGAAACTGTGATAATTCCAGACACTAAATTAAATGTGCAGTTTATTTACTTTATTTATATTTAATGTAAAAAGTAAGATGCTTGCAACATCTTGGCATATAGTTAAAATTATGGTAACATTACTGTGGCTGAGTTATTCAAGAATACAAGAAAATAAAACATTTGGCTTTTTACTGCATGTTTTTAAGCAATCCTTAAACAATGTGATCAGTGTCAGTATTGAAGTATAATCATGTTCCAGACAACACACAGAATGGTTGTTAGCCCAGGTAATAATCTCTCCTTGATTGTTCCTGGCTCCGTGATAGGCCATCTTGACTCACTCTAGACTATGTTTATAAGGAACCATGAACCCTAAGGAACATGGTGCTGAGACTAGCTTTAGACTAAAACAGCAGAGTTCAACTTAGATTATTGCTTTGGGCATGTGGCCAACATTGCTGGAGCTGCTGGCAACAGCGTGAGATAAAGAAATAAAGGAAGAAAGTAAGGGGGTAGCAATGAATGCTGGAGCAGAAGCTAGTGACAGTGAGGTGTGATTCAGAAAGGTAGAGAAACACTGCTATGCTACACATTTTATAAGTTTTTTAATAATTCTACATTGCATGGAGCAAAAATATATACATATTTGCAGACGTATATTTTTAGTGATGCACACAGACAAGAGCACACATGCATACAAAAGAGATATGTTGCTGTATAAAAATTAATTTTGCAATTTTTGAGTGTCTAGAATATTAAGTGAAATTACATCAAGGTTTTTATATTTAATTCCCTGTAAAGTGTGTAGGTAAATATTTTTGAGAGGAAAACAAAGTAAAATAGATATTCTGAGTTACTCCAGTGTGCCAAGCTGTTCAATTTTATTCAGGGCACCTTAGGAACATACAAAGACAAAGTGGCAAAATATCCAAGTGCTTGTCAGATTTAAGGAAAAAGCATAAATTTTCCCCCATGGAAAGCAATTATTTAATTTAAGAATGCTTACTGGCATCAGTGTTGATTTTGCCAGTAGACAGCGAGTAAACAAGCTATAATGCTGTCTACAAAATAAAGTTATAAAGTCTTACTTTGCCTCTGTCAAACTCAAGGGCAAATCTCCAATTGACTTCACTGGAGCAGGGATGAAGGGACCAAATAAAGTTCGAGCTAGCTTTAAATCTATTGCAAACAGACTCATTTTTGTTGTAAATGTGTCCTATATACAACTTTTCTCTACAAAAAGAGAAAAGTCTCTAGACATGTTATTTTACATTTGTACATTACTGAGTGCGGGAACTTTTATTTCTACTACCAGCTTAATAACTCATAATTTATTTCAGTAACTTTATTATATTTGGCTTCAGATTATATTTTGGACTTTTAGCCCACAAGTGCAGATGTTTGTAACAGGTTATGAAAAAAACAGGATTTAAGACTAACAGTTTCCCTTATAATGCCTGATAATCTACTTAAGTGAATCCTTCTTTCTCTTATAATTTGCCTTATCCATTCTTTTAGTTTTTCCAAACCAACATTTGTTGTGGGGCTTATAAAATTTATTTTGTAGCCTATGTATTGTACTATGTTGACTCTTTGAAATTCTTCATTCTTAAATTGCTGTATATCCAGGACTAGATTGTTTTTGCAGTTGTATCTTTGTCTGTATTAAAACTTCTAAGTCTACTATCACCTATCCCAATTCTATTCCTTTTCTTTAGCCACACCTAAAAAGGGGGTTTTTTTATATCTTTAAAACTAGAAATAAGGAAGACCACATATAACACAATTGCAAGTCCACATTCTTAGGTGCTTACTCAGTTCCTATTTATTTTTTTATGTTCTGTTTTTCAGCTAATAACTGAACTTTTTCTTGTTTTAAACTCTTTCTTAGGAGGTGTCTATTAAGAATCAATATAAGAATAGCAGTCAGTCCAATCACAGTGCTTAAAAAAAATGTTACTCTATGCTGAAAACTTCAACTTACCCATCATCTGTTTTGCCTCAATGGACACCTAAACCAGGAGTGTTCATATAACCTTGAAAGCCTCATGAAATAGCAGAAAAAGTGGTGCTTATTCCATTTACCTGAGAAACTTCTGATCACTTCTCACACATCCAAAATGTGCATTAATATGCATGGAAATTTTTGATCTGTGAAAACTGCAGGACAAGGCCTGATGTGCACCATGATTTTATACTACAGGACGTGAGGGTTAACTATAAGACTTAGAGAATGGATGACCCAGTATTTGTCACATGAAAACAGAAATAAAAGAGCCGTGTACCATAATTTATAAAACAGGACAGATTGTTATGGACATTTCTGTAAGTTACTTGACAAGGTGTAGAGTAAAAGACTAATTTTTTTTTAAATTACTTTTTTAAGTAAGTACAGAAAAGGAAAGAAATCAAGATTGGAAGCTCCATCTTCCCTTCTTTTTTTTTGTAGAAGACAAAACAGGGTGCACTGGTAAAATAACATAACTGACTGGTAAAGGGTCTGGGGAGCAAAACTTCTACTAGAAATGACACAACTAAGAGATGCAGGAGAACATGATACAGAATAATCAGCTATGCAGAACATGGAATGACAAGAACAGGACACCAGATCAGGCAGTTGACAAGGCCTTGAAATATGATTTCACTCATACTTTCTTAACATAAGCAGTGATATATGATACTTTTCTTGTGGGAAAAAAAAAAAAA
>JANIJG010010879.1:0-13143 GCA_024611175.1 Megaceryle torquata | reverse complement strand
GGAGGGGTTTCCAAGCCCCCCGTGGAGCTGTGGTGCTGAGGGCCATGGGTCAGTGGTGCCCTGGCAGTGCTGGTGGAGTGGGTTGACTTGATGGTCTCAAAGGGCTCTGCCAGTCAAAACTATTCTATGATTCTAAATGCATACTCCTGCTAAGAGCTGGGATGTGGTAAGAACCTCACTGGTGAAAGGGCCTTGATAGCTTTGGTCAGCGCAGTCAGGAGCTCCACATCGAGGAGTTAACGGAGTTGCACAGCACTGTGCTGGGGATATTTCCTGAGCTGAGAGAGGAAAATCTGTTTAATGCCAATCTTGTGACACTTTCTGGCCCAATATGCAGCATTCACACATTTTGTAGGGGTACTGACATAACTCGGCTCTTACCAGTTTTTCTTCAGTGACATAACAGATGAGGGTGCCAGTGTGAAGTGGTGTTACACAACTACAGCATCCCAGCATGGTGGGGGCTGGAAGGGCCCTCTGGAGATGCTCTGGTGCCACCCCCCTGCTCCAGCCAGCAGGGGCCCCCAGAGCAGGGGGCCCAGCAGTGCAGGGTCCAGGTGGGTTGGGAATCTTTCCAGAGAAGGAGACTCCACAACCTCTCTGGGCAGCCTGGCACAGGCTCCCACACCCTCCCACCAAAGAACTTGCTCCTCCTGCTCAGCTGGAACCTCCTGGGCTCCAGTTGGTGCCTGTTCCCCTTCTCCTAGTTGTGCAGATGCCCTGTACCATGGTGTGGTGATCAGTAGCTTTCTGATTAACAGTCCTGCAAGGACTGCAAATTGTAGATATTTGTAGCTATTCTGCTACTCATCTTTTTCTAAAAGAAGATGAAAACGTCTTGTTAATAAATAGCAAATGATGGAGTTGGTCGTGTCACTCAGCTAAACACTTTCCATTGTGCAGTGAGAAGCAGGCAGCTGTGATTCCGGAGGAGATGTTCAACGCCATCCGAAGCAATCCTGTCACTACTGTCAACTTCAGCAAAAATCAGCTGAAGGAAATTCCTCCCAGGTACTTGGCTAAAGTTCATTCTCTGTTGCTTTCTGTTCTGCTTTTGTTCCTCAGCATCCTGTGGCTTTCCTAACCCGAGTATATTTACAGTTGATGCTCTGTTTGTGTTTGCATGAACGCAACTGGAAGTGTAACTGAGGTGCTGAATTACACACTTGTGCTTCTAGTACGAGCAGTGTGCGGGTGGCTCCATCGATTCACATGGAGGTGGCAGCAGAAGGAAGCTGGTGACTTCATTACACATTGTTTTGCATCCTCCTTTGCTAAGCATTTTTGGAATGAATGAGGGGAGACTGATGTGGCTTCTCAGAATAATGAAGTGCTGGACTTACCCACAGTATGGTATTGTTCTCTGTACAAAGCCATCCTTTTCCCAGGATGAAGATGATCCATGTGGATTCATCACTCTGCTGGCTGATAACTTCATACTGTAGCTGGGGTTCTATTTAAATTCACTTTCTCCAGACAGCAGAATTCTTTGTGATTTGGTTTTTTTTTTTTAAAGGAAGCCTGAACAATTTCCACACCTCTTGTCTTGATCGGTTTTGTGTCCCATCACATTGTACTTGTTTCATCATCCACAGTCAAGGAAGAGCTTTCTCTTGGCACTAATGGGAATAAATGGTCTTGCTGTGTAAGGAGGAAGGTTCCTGCATCTTACCCAAGAAAATCAGGAAAGCTGCTTTTTAAGGATAGCACCACAGTTGTGAGGGTAGCTTATTTCCATTCTTGGACCCGAGTGTGCTGAACACTGAAGCCTTAGCAGATCGAGCTCGAAGGGTGCGATTTCTTTCTCAGGAAAAAATCTCTTTTCAGTACAACTTCTAGAGAATCAATTTAGGGAGACGCTGCCGGTGCCTCCCCTGCTTGTTCCGTGTGCTAGGGGCGGTTGCCTTCACTGGTGAGGAAGGTGTAGGTGTGCAGCTGGTAGGTGCCAGCACATTCAGATGGGAGAGATGAGTATTTTTTTCATTTAATTACCTTTTGCTTTTAGGGCTAAACCAGAGATTCTGTTACAGGGATTCAGTAACTAACTTTCTGAGCTTTTAAACATTTTTACACCAAAACATCTTAATATAAGACCCTTTGACAAGAAGCAGCAAAATCCTGTTTTCCTGGAAGTTTGTAGCAGCAGAACAGTGGAACAGAAATGAATGATGGAAATAAAGTATCAGTCTCTGTTTGTTTGACTGCTGGGTAGAGGTGGAACCCGTAGAGGGCAGGAGCTGGCAGCGATGGGCCCCTGATCTGCATTTCAGTGAGTAGTAACATTTCCTCTCCTAATCAGTGAGAGAAAATTTACTCTCCTAATAACTTTAGATAAAGTGGTTCTGAGCTTTGGCTTTACATCAAATGTGAGGCTCCGGGACAGGCACCTTTCACAGGGGAAGTTTCATTATCTTCACTCGACAAAATTTCTTCTGAAATGTCAAGAATCAGTAGAGTGTCCTTGATTTGTAGAAAAAAAACCATTTATTTATTTATTTATTTATTTTCCCCCCAGTAACTTAGAAAGCAGAATGCAAACATGAGCTGGTGTAATAAAAGTATATTCATCTTACGTTTCAGGATTGTGGAGCTGAAAGACTCGGTCTGTGATGTCAACCTTGGCTTCAATAAAATCTCATCTCTTTCCTTGGAGCTTTGCGTGCTCCATAAATTGACACATTTGGATATCAGGTTTGTGATGTGCGTTGGACTTCCTTTCTTGGTAACTTAGTTTCATGCCTTTTTAAACCAGCCATCTGTCACAGTGGAACAGCAGTACGGAAATAATCTTTCATTTCCCAAAATGCCTCCCTGACAGTTGAATGACCGGCAGATCTGAAATAGCAAGTGGCCTAGATTTAGGCATTGGTTAAAGAAAAACACAAAAAAACCCAAGTGGGACAAGCTCTGAGACTTGCTGTGATGAAAGGTCTGGCCTCAGTCATTAAAAAATTCTCTGAGATGTTGAGCTGCTATTTAAAAACACCCCCCACCCACCCCACAGAAGATACCCACACCAGGAGATCCTGCAGGACAGCTGGGACGCAGCACGGGAAGGGACAAATCTTGTGCTGCCTGAAGCTGAAGCTGTCTGTAGGTGTTTTATTTGCAGTCAATCGCTACTTACAGTCATTTTACCTTCTCCTACTTATAGTCATTTTACCTTCTCTGACTCCTGAAAAATGCTTGTTGGGTTTGTTTGGGATGAACTGGCTGGAATTTGTTATCTTTGGGGTGTCGCAGAACGGAAAGTCGCAAAGAACTCTTGCAGAGACAGGTTTTTACCTCGATAGAAAGTCAGCTGCCTGTGCCTGGAGAGAGTCTGGCAAGGGGCCACCAAGGTGAGAAGGAACTGGAGAGCCTCTGCTGTGAGGAGGGCTGGGAGTGCTCAGCCCGGAGCAGAGCAGGCTCAGGAGGGGCTCACCAGTGTAGGAACACCTGCAGGGAGGGTGCAGAGGACAGAGCCAGGCTCTTCCAGTGGTGCCTCACCTCGGGGCCAGAGGCCATGGGCGCACACTGAACCACAGGAAGGTCCCTCTGGACATCAGGAGACACTTTGTGAGGATGACCAAGCACTGGCACAGGTTGCCCAAGGGAGTGGTGGAGTCTCCATCCTTGGAGATAGCCAGAACCCAACCAGATGTGGTCCTGAGCCACCTGCTCTCTAGGGGGTTGGACCAGATGAGTTCTAGAGGTCCCTGCCAACCTGGTGATGCAGTGACATCCGTGCTGCTGGTGAGGAGTTAGGCTGAAGACTGCAGAAACGGATGATAAGAGATTGGTGAGGGAATGAGGTTGAATCACTTGGGGATCAAGAATTTAGATCTAAGTCTGGGCATCTTTTAGCCAGCGGTCGTTATGTTCCTGTAACGGCCTTTTGTGTCACACTTGGGACACACCTTTGTATGTCATCAAACCCTCTGTCCTCGTATTCGGGCAGCTTCTGAATGGCTTCCTGGTGTGGGAAACACATCTGTGCTCGAGCACAGGCTTGACCCAGTTATGGAACAGTTGACTGGTTGAAGACAGCCTGTTGGCTCTGGTAAATACCCAGATTCTGTGCGTTCTTAACCGAAACTTCTGCAAGCTAGTGCTGAGTGTTTGTCTTTTGATACACAGGAATAACATTTTGACATCTTTACCTGAGGAAATGGCAGCACTGGCAAGACTGCAAATAATAAATCTTTCTTTTAATAGGTAACTATTTATTTTTTTTATACAGTTATAAAAGAACTGAGCTGAATTCACTATGATTTTCCTGTGCTATAAGAAAAAGGGTAATTCAGATGAGGTACAGTTCATCAATTGGCTGTGAGCTTCACACCAACGAAGTAACTTCTTTACCCAACGGGTGGTGTGGCTTTAGAACCTTCTGCCACCAAAGCTTTGTAGAGAGACAGCAGGGACTGGTTAAAAAAGGGGTTAAACCATCTTGCCAGCATCACTGTGTGCTTGTTTGGCTTTCCCACTGTGCACAGGGTAAAACGGGGAGGGGTGCCAATGAGCAGCACCTTGAAACATTCACCTGAAATAACTAAAGCTAAGAAGCTGTCTGACTTTAAAGGCTGCTGCTTTGTTGAATGCCCTATTCCTGACTTTCATTGGTTTCCCTCCTTTTTCTCCTTGAAGATTTAAAGTATTTCCCAGCGTCCTTTATCGCATCCCAGCGCTGGAGACTGTCCTGCTCAGCAACAACCAGGTTGGGTCCATAGACCCTCTGCAGCTAAAGAAGATGGAAAATCTTGGCACACTGGACCTTCAGAACAACGACCTCCTCCAGGTGCCACCAGAACTTGGGAACTGTGAAAATCTGAGGTGGGTGTGTGAAGTGGTGACCTCTTCTGTAAGAACACACGCTGACCGGTTTCCTCAGGGCATGAGGAAGGGCTTGTCAGGGGAAAAAGGACTAATTGGCAGGGTCTTTCTTCCTATCTGTCAAGGCAATTTGCTCTGGGTTTTCTCAGTGTTGCAGAGGATTGGGAGAGTTGTTTCATGACCTTTAAAGAAATGGATGTGTTGGTTTGTGTAGATCTGGTGCTGGCAGCTCAGATACTGTGTCTGTATGCGTCAGGTCGAGGTGCTGAGCACCCGTGGACACACCTGGTCAGCCAGGGGAGTCAGGCTGTCACCTCATACTGTGGGCTCCTTACCTCTGTGCAACTCGTGTCGCTGTGAAAGACATGGGGAAAGAGTCTCTAAATCACATCGAGCACAGGCCTGAGGATATGATGGGATGTAGAGATCCTGTGATAAGGCTCTGAGTATCATGTCTCTAAAGACAACTAGCATGACTTAGGGAAGCAGAAATGAAGATTCTTGTGTAGGACAGAAGAGGAATGACTCGTGAATTTCAACAGATTCAAAAGTACACAGCGTAGGAATGTGCTGGTAACGTGGAACCTCTCTGTGTCCCCAGGACGCTGCTGCTGGAGGGAAATCCCTTCCGCACTCCCCGGGCGGCCGTCCTGGCCAAGGGGACGGCTGCGGTGCTGGAGTACCTCAGAAGCCGAATTCCCACCTGATCCCACAGCTGGAGGACTTGGGAACGAAGTGCCAGCGAAGTATCACCCTCCTGACCACACGCTGTAGGGCTTCACTGCCTTCCTCCTCCTCCTTCTCCTCCTCCTCTGCCCACCCTCCCTTAGCCTGGGCAGTGCCGTGATGCGTTTCCCAAGCAGTTTGTGGTTTGCATGCCAAGGAAGAACTCGCCTATGAAATATTTTCCCCTCGAGGTGATGTGCTTCAAGAGGGAGTTTTAAAACCCCACACTCTATGTTTACACTTTTTGTAAAGGAGAATGCACTGGAAGCTGCCTTCAGTAAACCTGACAATGATTTTTCTACAGCTAAGCTCATTTTAAAAAAGAATTTGTCAACACCCGAGTATTTGAGCAAAAAGCAGAAGTAAACACGTTGATTTTCCTATGCTTGGTTTATAATTTCCTGTAAGGTCTTTAATCCCTTCTCTACTTTCTCAAAAACCAACTCCTGGTAGGTGATAAAACACCCGAGCCCTTACAGGCTGTGGTGGCGACGAGGCCGAGGCGCAAGGTGTCCTGCAGCTGAGCGGGGGCTGCGGGGGAGCGGGCGCAATGGGGCTGGTGCTGGGAGCTGCCCCCAGACCATAAATGTTCTGGCTGGATGAATGGTTTGGGGTTTTTGAAGCATATGCTATAATGAAGTTTTCTAGCCACTGTTATTTAGATAACTCTTTTACTTAACACATTTCAGCGTCCTGAAAGTGATGCCTTTGTTAACAGCAGTAACTCATCACAGAAGCGTAGGAGGGTTTAGGTTGGCAGAGCCCTTTCACATCCTGGAGTCCAACGACTGCCCCAGCACTGCCAGGGCACCACTGACCCCTGGCCCTCAGCTCCACGGGGGGCTTGGAAACCCCTCCAGGTATCACGGGGACTCCACCCCTGCCCTGGGCAGCTTGGGACAGCCCTGGACAACCCTGCAGGGGGTGGAAGAAATTGTTCCTCAGCTCCAACCTAAACCTCCCCTGGGGCAACTTGAGGCTGGTTCCTCATGTTCCTTTGGAGAAGAGATTGACCCCTTAGGGGTCAATAAATGATTTAGGTAAAAAAAAAAAAAAAAAATTAAAAGCAGAGATTTCACATGTGGCCACTACCTGACTATAAATGGTAGCCCCCAAAGTTCTGAGCAATAAAAATTGCTCAAAATTTTTATTTTGGATGGGTGTGATTTCCTCAGTAGGTCAGCAGACCACAACTTGAGACCGAGCAATCATGCCTCTGGCATCTCACACCTCCACTCACTCCAGAGAACCTTGCTCAGTGGAATTTCAAATACAAACATTTGGAAGTTTTAAAACAGCAGAGACTCAAAACTCCGTATGGAATGAGCCACTGCTTTTAATCTAAAAATGGACAACCGTTTGTGTTACGTCATAAAGGAAAGGGAAGGCTGAAAGGGAACGCGTGTTAAAATGGAAGGAAGAACAGAATCCTCTCTCTGTGTTGCTGTGGCTAAGTATAAAACCAGTTCCTGAATGGGGAATTGTGTTGGGGGGGAAGGCAACAGAGACACTAACTGGATGCTAAAAAAAAGGCAAGAGAGACACTAACTGGATGCTGCCATTCAGAGATTTTCCACGTTTCATGCCAGAGCCACAAACAGGATGATTCAGTAAAATGAGGGAAAACAGCAATTCTTCGTACAGGAAATTTTAATTTATATCTTGATGTTTTCTGGTATAATGTGAAAAAAAACCCCAAACCTTCACAGGTACAAACCCAGCTATCCTGATGACTTATGGAGTAGCTCTGCTTGTATTTAGAAAACAAAAGGCTTCTACAAACACTCCAGAGGAAGCAGCTTTTACACAGGAAAACATTTAAGCTGCTCCTTTTTTGGTTCGTTTTTACTTAAAGACAAGATGCTGACTTTGATTCTGGGCACCGGCAGCACCTCTCAAAGCACCCACAGTCACTTCAGCCGTGCCAGGCTCTGCGCCGATCCCTGCTAAGGGGAGGAGGGTATAGGAAGCATATGGAAGTAGGCCAGGAGGTATATATTTAGGTGGTAACAAGGGCCATCAGAGGGGAATAATTCAATGGGCTCCAGCAACCACTAAAACAATAAGCTGGCAGCAGCCAGAGACCTGCTGGGCGATGAATTTCCTACTCCAGAGCCACGAGCCGAACCACTGAATATTTCATTTTTTAGGAAGTCTAAACTGCTTACTGAAGGTAAGTTTTCAATATCTGGAAAGGCTGGAAGAGAAGCTGAGAATTTCATATAGAGCATGTATATTAGAACATTTTTTAGATGATATTTATAGACAGCTTAAGCATACAGTTGGAGAAGTACAATTTAATAGGGGGAGTCAACACAGGTTTGTGGAAGGTAAATCACGTCAAGACAAGTGATTACTTTTTAAAATGAAAAAGCTATTGATTTAGAGACAGAGGGAACTAGAGGTTTAATATACAGTATCAGAATATTCAGAAAACTTCAGATATTTTCTCAAAAGTATGATGACTTTTTTTTTTTTTTTCTCTTAAGGGGATTTCATAGAAACTGTAAAAATAAGGAAGAGAAACAAGTAAAGACTTAAAGTTTCACACACCACCTATGGACTGAAGTGTTTTCAATGAGCTTAAACATTGAGGAAGGATGAAGCAGTTTTCCATAGGCCAATTAATTGATTGAATTAATGCCTGCCAGCCACCCAGCGAAGCGCTCGCTCAAGCTCCTATCGCTGTCTTCATTCCATCTTATGTATCACATAAATAACTGAAGAGGCCCCCAAACAAATGTAAAAGAAGGTGTTTTGCTAACCAAAAGCAGCATCCTAACACCCGAGGGTTTACTTAAAACAACTGAAAGCGTTTGGGGGATGCCTGCTGTATAAAAAGCTTCCTTTTCCAGAAGGCAGTGCAGTTAAACGGGACGGGCAGTGCCGGATGGACGGCAAATCAGGAAAGAAGCTTCAAAAGAGGTGACTAAAAGACAAGCAGAATGTAAGAAGCTCTCGACTACTGAACCAGGCAGGATGATTTAACTGAAGGACAGGTCAGAACTCTAGAGCTTTACATCAGCAAGTGGTTCATTCCTGGACATTAAATATGGCATTTTACAGAGCAGAACAAGCACGCGGAAGATCTCCGGGTGACGAAGCATTTGAGCAAAGCACCACAAAGGCAGCTAAGGAACAAGCAGGTGACTTTCCAGAGAGTACAACTGGGGCTGAATGGCCGAGTTTACCTGGAATCCAGACTGCAGAGCAGATGGGAAAATAGAAGAGAGAGGAAAAACATCTGAAATTTGTCAGAAGGGAGGGGAAAAAAAGCATTGCCCTGGTGGACACATTTCAGGCTGGATGCCTGGCAGCCCAGCCCCTCGCTCCTTCTAGTGGGTAACTGACTTAAACAATAGGAGTGGAAGAGCCTCTCTGCAGCTACTGGAGTAGCTGTGTGTGTACTAAAAATAGAATTAATGAGAGGAGGAATACTGGGACTATTAATGAAGAACACAAATGAGTAAGAAACCCATGGGAAATGAATGCATTAGGTTAATATTAGCTTTATAAAATCTTAACTATGTTTAAATCTAAAAACGTCTTCCTGTGACAAAATTTTCATTGGAGTGAACATGGGCCAAAATTCACAGAATCCCAGTGTGGTAGGGGCTAGGAGGGAAGCCTGGAGATCTGCTAGACCCCCTGCCAAGGCAGGTTCACCTAGAGAAAGTCGCACAGGAACACGTCCAGGTGGGTTTGGAAACTCTTCAGAGAGGGAGACTCCACCACTGCTCTGGGCAGCCTGTTCCAGAGCTCTGTCACCCTTGAAGTAAAGAAGCTCCTCCTCATGTTTAGATGGAACTTCCTATTTTCAAGTCTGTGTCTCCTTTATCTCTTGCCCTGTCACTGGGTACTGCTGAAAAAAAGTCTGGTCCCACTCTCCTGGCGCCCACCCTGCAAGTATTTCTAAGCATTGATCAAATCCCCCATCCGTCTTCTCTTCTCCAAACTAAAAAGGCTCAACTCCCTCAGACCTTCCTCATAAGAGAGATGTTCTAGTCCCCTCATCACCTTTACAGCCCTTTGCTGTACCCTCTCCAGCAGTTCCCTGTCCTCCTTCAACTGGGGAGCCCAGAACTGGACACAATACTCCAGAGGTGGCCTCACTAGGGCAGAGTAAAGGAGGAGGAGAACCTCCCTCAACCTGCTGCCCACACTCTTCTTGATGCACCCAAGGAGACCATTCGACTTCTTGGCCACAAGGGCCCATTGCTGGCTCGTGGCCATCCCAGCTGGCTCATGGTTGTCGCCCAGCACTCCCAGGTCTTTTTCCACAGAGCTGCTTCCCAGCAGGTCATCCCTCCCCTGTACTGGTGCAGGGGGTTATCCCTCCCTCGCTGCAGGACTCTACACTTGTCCTTGTTGCATTTCAACGAGTTCTCTCTGCCCAGCTCTCCAGTCTGTCCAGATCTCGCTGGACGGCAGCTCAGCCTCTGCTGTATCAGCCACTCCTCCCTGTTCCGTGTCACCAGCTAAATTCTATGAAACATTTACCACCAGGAGAGGGTACGCAGCGATGTGATGCTCTTCGTTAGCCGAGGAGCGTTTCTTGGCACCAGGAGAAGACCCGATACAGCTCAGGTTAAATACCACGAGTACTTTCTCTGTCGCAGACAGCTCCTTGGTTTAAGCCACCCCACTTCAAGGAAATTCAGGACGGCTTTATCTCATCAGCTGTGCTGTGGAGGCAGCACGTGGGCAGGCACGATTTTACAAGGAAAGTAATGCCCACGTGCTGGCACACACAGGGGAACAAGGAGAACAAGAATTCTCTACACTTCCAATTAAAATTATTAGGTTATTACAGAATAAATAAACCAGAGCCCTCGTGCGTATCAAGCCGTCTTCTATTTCGACCTTACCAAGTGAGCCAAAGTTTTAAAACTTTACGTGCTTTTCCTGTAGGGCCATAAAGTCAAATCACAGGCGTCCTTCTCGCAGCGTATGAGGCAACCAGGATTAGAACCCATTTCTCCACATCTCCAGTGCTTTAAAGCAGCCATCAGCTCATTTTCCCATTTTTCACGTGGAAAGACGGCAAAAAAAAAAAACAAACCACCCTGAACACAAGTGTGATTTTATACACTAGGCTAAAAATGCCTCAATTTTACAGTCTCTGGTCATGTCCTATTGGGACAGCTCTGTCAAAAACAACATGTTGTGTGCTGGAGGTCCCCATTTATATGCAGAGAGGAGCGCGGCGACGCTACGGAAGGCGTTATTGGAAGCGCGCTGTATCAACAGAATTGGGATAAGTCTATAAATGTGAATTTCCATTAGGATGCTAATGACTTCAGAAACCAAAGGTAATATTTGAGTTTCAGCTGACAGGGCTGACTTGGTAGAAGGGGATTTGGTTTAGCACAGCAAATAAGGGAAGAGATGGGAGTCTGCCGAGAGCACGCTCGCAGGGCGCGCCGGGAACCTCTCCCGTGGCGAGGGCCGCAGAGGGGGGCACGTCCTCTCCACCACCACCACGGGCAGGGGGGCTCCTCTCACAATTTCATCCTGTTATTTGGAACCACTTGTTATGTCTCTGACGTGCTGCATTCGCGTTTACTGCGAGCGGGGCCGTAACGCGGCAGGCGGCGGTAGCAGGGCGTCACTGCACAGAGAGATTCGTGCTTCATAGGACGAGAGCTTGTGCCTGAAGGTGGCAACCCCTCTGGAAGGTTTTATACGGGGTGAGCAAGCAGTTGCTCGCCTCAAACTCCCTACTAAAAAGGTGCCTTTCACAAGTCTGTTGTGGATGCTCGGCCTGAACGCCCTTCTGCTTCCGCAGGGCTTCTGCCTCGGTGAGTTTTAACTAAGGACTACAGAACTTAGAATCATAGAATTGAATCATAGAGCTGTCAGGGTTGGAAGGGAGCGTAAAGACCATGCAGTTCCAATGCCCTTGCCATGGACCTCCCACTAGAGCAGGGTGCTCAGAGCCCCATCCAGCTTGGCCTTAAAAACTGCCAGAGATGGGGCTTCCACCACCTCTCTGGGCAACCTGTGCCAGTGTCTCCCCACCCTCATGGTGAAGAACAAGAATCAGAGAATCATAGAATCATTTCAGCTGGAAGACACCTTCAAGATCATCAAGTCCAACCTTATTCCTAGCCCTATCAAAACCACTAAACCATGTCCCTTCTTCCTAATGTCTAACCTGAATCTACCCACCTCTAGTTTTGATCCATTCCCTCCAGTCCTACCACCACCTGACATCATAGAATCGTAGAACTGTCTGGGTGGGAAGGGACCTCCAGAGGTCATCTGGTCCAACCCCCCTGCTGAGAGCAGGGACATCTTCAAAAAGTCTAAAAAGTCTAAAAACTTCAGGCTCTTCTGAACATAGCACATTGTTCTTCTATCCGGTGCAGAATCCTCTTTCAAAGCAGAGCAACAACCCAAACCCAAAAATCAAACGGTGTGTTCAAAATTTCAGTAACGCCCACAAAGGCACCTCCACAAGCTTATTTCTTACAGGAGATTGTTACAAATGGTTTAGGCTTTGACCATCGTTACCTGTAATAACCAGGCATCACAATGTGCACGCCTGCGCTCGGCTGACAGATGTTGGGTACCTCCTGATCATCCATTTTGCGCACAGAGTCTGTGAAAGGTCCCGTAGCATTGATAACACATTTGGCTTTGACATCAAATTCCTGCCCTGCGAAAGAAAACAGTATCAATCACACCCACCATTTGTTTCCCTGCTCGCTGACACCCTCCACTGTTAATCCAACTACGAACTCAAGCCACTCTGAAGTGCAGGGGGCTTCTCTGAGCGCAACAGCTGGAGCAGCTCTTAAAAACTAACAAAGTTTTCAGGTTAACACCAGATTGGAAAGGAAACGCTTAACTGTGCAGTTTCACCTTATCTGTTAAAGCAGCAGAAGGCAGACTGGGCAGAAGAAGTTCAGCTGAAACCCGCTTCTCAAGCACGAGAGCTTTCGGTCTCCACCCGCGGACTCGGTAAATGGGATTATTACCGTACAGCACGCGGCGTTTTACAATATCATCTTTGCTTGACAGAAGCGTTTGGATGTAAAGCTGAGCCTGCCCTGCCAAAACACTGGGATTTGAGTGAAAAACCTGACAGAAGTTGAAGTTGATTGACACTAATGGTATGCTGCTGCACCCGGGGAAGGCGGCTCCTTTGTCGGTTCATTGATATTTACAAACAGCAGCGTTCCCCGAGCTGCCCGCCCCGCAGCATCTCTGCCGTTCTTCAACCGACAGCCTGCGCTCTCCGGCTGTTCAAAGCCCACTGCAGGGAGCTGGGGCTTCCACCCACCACCCAATCTTGTGCTAGGATGTATGATCCTGCTCTGGCAGGGGGGTTGGACTTGAAGATCTCCCCGGTCCCTTCCAACCACTGACACCCTGTGATACTGGGATACAACCAGAGAGCTGAGGACAAAGGGTGCTGTGGACAAAGGGTGCTGCACTGATGGGCAGTCAATCACAGCATCGGTTTGGTTGGAAGAGACCTTTCAGATCACCCGGTCCAACCGTTCCCCCAGCACTGCCAGGGCACCGCTGACCCATGGCCCTCAGCACCACAGCTCCACGGGGGGCTTGGAAACCCCTCCAGGGATCACGGGGACT
>JANIJG010010878.1:0-10894 GCA_024611175.1 Megaceryle torquata | reverse complement strand
AGCGCCCCCACAAAGGGGCTTTTGTCCCCCGCTGCCCCCCCCCCGGCCCAGTGCATCGCGCCCTGCACTGCCCTCCCCTCCCCCGCCCCCTCTCTCCTCCTCCCTCCCTCCCTCCGCGCACACAAAGAGCCGGAGGGGCCGCCTTTCCCCCGGGGTTTGCGCCCCAAGATGGAGGCGGGCGCTCCCCATACCCACCCTGACGGGAAGAGGGCCGTGTGGGGCTGCTGCTCCGCCGGCTGTCAGGGGACCAGGCGGCCGCGGCGGGAAGGATGACGGAGGATTGGGGAGGGCTGGTGTCGGCCGTGCCCGGCGCGTCCCTCCTTCACTCAGCTCAGCGCGGCGCGGCGCTGCCTGCCGCCTCCCGCCCGCTCGCCGTCCCCTCCAGCCGGCGTGTGCTCAGCAAAGCCCGGCGCTCACCCAGTTTCCATTGAGCCCCGGAGCCAAACCCACTGATGTCACCCAGCGCAGCCCCGGCCCTCCTCCTCCTCTTCCTCCGCCCGCTGTTAAAGGCGCAACCGCCCGCTGCTGTTCCCGTTGCCCTCCCGCTCCCTGTGCCCCCTTAGCTCCGCCGAAGGGGAGGCCCAACCCCCAACAAGAGGTGGATTTGGGGGGACATTTCCCCTCGGCTGCTGCTGGGCTCTCTGCTGAAGGCTTCTCCACAGCGTGGGGCTACAGCCCACCTTGGCACCTGACTGCAGGGGGAGGCAACCCCAATACGGCACCATTGCCAGTACAGCAGGGTCGTCAGTCGTTGGCCTTGCTTGGGGATCCTCAGACAAGGGCTGGGCCCTGGGTCCCATGGTGATTGTGGTGGATGCCAAGCAAAAGGTTCAGCAGGAAGGTCCATGAGCCATCAGTGCCACCCCAAGCCCACAGAGAGTCAGGGCTCCTCAGCTTGCACCCTTCAGGAGTGGGGAGCAGTCCTTGGGTGAAGCACCTGCAAATCCATGCAAACGTCAGCATGCTCACATAAATCCTAACACGGATGGACAGTGGTCCACAGGGTACACACCAGCAGACAGGTGTAAACCTGGGGGTACCTCCCAACTCCCAGTGTTTGTGGGCCAGGTAGCCACCATGCACCACAGCAAGCCCTAGAGCAGCTCAGAAACAGCAGAGTCAGGTGGGGGGCAGCAACTGGAATGTATTAGACCCACATAAGAGTGAAGAACGGAGCCCAGGCTAGGGAAGCGTTTGGGGGCTCCTGGAATGTGGGAGGTTGGGACCAGGGGGGCAAAGGAGGATTGAGGCACTGTTGTGAGCTCCGAGAGCAGGAGTGGATTCTCCTGCTTTTGGCGTGGTTGTGGAGTCTCATTCTCTGGAGATGTTCAAAACCTTCCTGGACACAATCCTGTGCAATCCGCTCTAGGGGAATCTTCTTTAGCAGTGGGGTTGGACTAGATGATTTCCAAATGTTCTAGATGATCTTCCAACCCCTACAATTCTGTGATTCTGTGAGTGCAGGGGAAGGCTGGAGGCCAGCACAGAGGGTGAGGGAAGGAAACAGCAGTAGGTCCCGTGGAGCAAGAGCCAGACACTGCCAAGCCTTGCAGGCACCGGATTGCCTTGATAGAAAGGAGCTGCTTCAGCAGTCACCCCAAAGCCAAGAACTGCAGTTCCTGCAGTCAGGTTAAGGGTGGAAGAGGTAAGCATGATAGGGGAGAACTTAAGAGCCCACATACCAGTCCAGCCCCTTGGGTTTACCTAGGCCGGGCCCCCCATGTCAACGTCCAAATACACAACGTAAGCACAGGCTGTTGGCACCAAGAGGCCCAAGGTGCAGTCATGCCAGTACTATGTGATGTAGAAAGCAGCCCTTTCTTCAAGTCATACCAAGATGGTGGGCCACAATGCTCTGAATACCACTGCAAATCAGCACCTACAGCAAGCTGATGGGCCGTTGAGACCTGGGAATAGTTCCTGTTTTATGCAAGCCTTTTGGAACCAACACTGCTTCCCTTTTTCACTGCCGGGACAGTTTTATCACAGAACTTTGTCTCTGTTCTGAAAAGTTAAATTTGAGTTTTTTGTAGTAATGGCATTTCCTCAGACGTGCTCCATTGAACCTCTGTAGTTTCACAGCTTACATAACAGCGAACAGATGGGAGGGTAGGTAATAAAGCACACGGCCACTGCCAAATCCAGCTGAGGGCTTGCCCTCCTACCCTGAGTGGGTGCACATCAGCCAAAAGGGAATTTACTGGAGCCCAGCACTGCTCACAACTCCAGGTCCATACAGGCATTGAGTGAGGTGGGCTCTTACAGAAAGGGCTTCTGGAAGCAGGGATCTGAATCACATCCCAGGGGAGGCAGCTGGTGGGAGCGGAATATTGGGGTGATGCTGCCTAGCAGGTAGGAGCAGGGTCTAGGGGCATGGTGGCTATACCAACTCTTTCTCTGTTGCTGGCTGAGGTGGTGGGAGGGAACTTGAAGAAATCCCAAATGTAGACAGAGCCCTTGGGGATGAAATCAGAATGTGTATATGGACACTTCACCTACCTTTATTTTAATCATTTAGGGCTTAAAATAAGAACTCTTTAATTAGAAACATTCCCTTAATTGAATTATAATCAAGCTTTTAGTGCTGTTAGGCTGGCTAACCATGTGATCTAATAACACCCACCTTCTCTCCAAGCATTGCCTAGTTACACCTCTTCCTATGGAGTGATTTATATTAGGGAGCCTGGGCCAGGGGCTGCTAGTTTTGACTGCATGTGTAGCAGCCAGTACTGCAGGGTGCATTGGGACTGTCAGTGTTCCAGTGGTACATCAGATAACTCCCGTCCCAGTGTCTAAAAAAGGTGAATGTTCAATGTCACACAAGCAGCAGGACCCCAACTAGAGAAGGGTTGGAAAGCGAAAAAATTTGAGGAATAGTCAGAGTCCATGATCACAATCTGTCCTGGGTCATCTCCACTTCTCTCTGGTTACCAAACTGGTGTGCAGCAGTACCCACAAGCATCTTTTCCTCTCTGTGCATCTCTCCAAAAATGAACATCCCCTCAGGTCTAGCCCTGTGTTAGGTACCAGAATACAACACAAAGGTGCACTGAGACTTTGTTTAAACAGCAGCACCTGGAAGGCTGTCTATCCTCCCAGACCCAGCAGTGAGCTGCAGCTGCACTCATAACCCATAGAAGGCCTCATCTCATCCCTTCTCCCTGATTTCCCTGGGAAGAATCTTTGGGTGTAGAGCATGGAAGGCAGTCGAGGCTCCAGCCAAGCCCCTTAGCTCAGCAACTGGGGGACCAACACCTGGCATACCTCATGTCTACTTTTCACAGGTTCAGCCATGGCCAAGCATCCCTAAATGATCCAGAGAGTGCTGCTGCTGAAGGCAGGCGAAGCAGAAGATGGGCTGCAGGGGGTGACTCTGCTTACAGGCCCTTTGGCTGTTGTCCTGTTCTCATGAGAAGGTCCTTGAGCAGTCCCCGGCGCTCACACAGCAGTACTGTAGAGGGAACCCATGGCAATGTGTCTTGAGCTGTGTCTTGTGGGCTGATGTATCCAAGGAGGCCATACCTCACTGGGCACCCAGGCAGCCTCACCACTGTCTGCTATGTCATTCCTCAGGTAGCAAAGAAAAAGAAGGGATAGAGTTGCCCCATTCTTTCACAATGTCACTGCTGGGTGGCCTTCCAGAGTCACTATGTATTACATTCATAGCACCTAGTAAAACTCATGGGAAAGCTGAGCTCCAGTGACCTAGCAGACATCGGAGAACTGCCAGGTCACATTTGGCAGCTCTGGTTGATCTGCAGTGAGCAGAATTCCTTTTCACCCACTATCTGGAGAGGAATGTGATGCTTTGAGGACCAAAGCTACTTCTTCCAAGAAAGACTTCCCCGTGCTGGGCGAGAGTGAGGAATCAGGGAAAGAACAGAGAAAACTTCATCTCTGTTTTGAACTTCTACTTCTTCAAGGCCAGTGAAAGCAAGAAAAGTTGACAGCAAAGTGAGAGCAAACGCATTTCCACCAGCAACTCAAGAGCAGAGGTTCCTGAGGACACAGATACTTGTGGCTTGACACATCCAACAGAGCAGAACAGAGTTGTTCAAAGCATTAACTCAGTTTATTTAGAACATACATCCCATACTCAAAAAAACAATGACTAATATTCACAGTGTCTTTTTTACAAGACACACACTCTAGTTTCTCAGTACTTTCCAAATAATAATAGATTTACCTTTTCAATACTCATAGCAAGGAAGAGAGTAGCATTTTAGAGAAGACCCAGCATTCCTTGGAGGGAAGGTCAATACAGCCTGCAAGGTGGGGATGGCTGGTCTAAGCACTTTGCCAGAGCACTCTTAATTTTAAAGGCTTTTCTACAGTCCAGTGCAAGTCCCCACTCACATGCAGCATGGAGCATTAAATACTCCTGCAAATGAGACATCAGGATCACAAGGCTAAAAACAAAGAAAATGCCAAAATAAATAAACACAGATAATAGTTACCTCTGAAAAGGTTGCTATGAATGACTGCTCAGCTTTAGGTAGGAAGTCCACAGCAGGGGCAGGGATCCAGGCCAACACACAACTGTCTCAGCAATGAGTCCCTCCTTTTTCTTCACATTTTTTTGGAAAAAAAAAAAAGAGAGAGAGAGATGATGTTAAGTGCCTGCAAAGAGCCTTCCTCATGACACAGCCCAGACTCATCCAGAACACCACCTAACCTGAGTGCTGCAGGTGTCCTGTGGAAAATAATTCTGTAGCCACATAATTAAAGACTCAACTGTAATTCATATGCATGACGACATTGAAGGGCAGTTGTACAGCCAGCCTTGGTGCTGCCATTTCTCAGTGATGAGAAATCTGTATTCTGATATAATAGATAGCAGCAGTAGCTTGTTATCCTTAAAGTGGAGCACAGCTGGCGAGAGGTGAGACTTGCTGTCAGGCAACAGCACAGGAGCAATGAGGCTTGGGAGGAAGACTCAGGAGAAAACTCTTTTCCAGGCAGTAGAGAAATCTGTGGTCCCAGAAACACAAGCTGATACAACTGTCTCCACTGCTTACCTTGTCCCCTCCAAGCTTTCACACTTCTGGTTTCCCTTCTTCAGGCTTGTCACAAAGTTCTGGGCTCAAGGCCAGCCATTGCTCCCTTCCAGGTCCACCTCACCTGACCTCTTCCCTGTCTCTTTCCTACTGCACCCCTGGAACAATTCTCCTGCTCAGACAGTACCAGTCTGGCTCAGCTGTGTGTTCCCAGCCAGTCAATCCTAGCCTTCCCACCACATGTCACCCCCCCCCCCCTCCACACAAGCTGCTCCCTGTCACCAGTCCAAGCCTTCTTGGGCAGTCTGTCAGTGGCAGCTCCTCTCCATCCCCAACCCCTATCTGTCATCAGAATCCTCAACTCCCCAGTCAAATGGTCTGAGCTCTTCCTAACTCCCTTCTGTCCTTCTGCCCATCCCACTGCCCAAGACCACTCCTCTGCTCTTCACATTCCCTATGTCTGTTCACCACACCTCTGTTTTTCCCATTTCCTATCTCACTGCCCTGGCCAGCCCTGCTTTCTGCTCCCAGTTCTTCTGCTCAGCCAGCCCAAGCCACTCCAGCTGTTCCCAGGCAATAGTCCCTTGCCCAACCAGCCCTGGCATCTCCCTGGAGCTCCTGGTCTCATATGGCTCACAGTCTCCTTCACTTTTCCTCAGATTTTTGGTCCATTCCCTTTGATCCCTTCCCTATTCAAATCAGGGGCTTTCCTCCCACCAGGCTTCCCAAAAGACAAAAGAGAAGTGACCAGGAGCAAGGCGAAGGGAAACATTGAGGATTCAGCGCAGTGTCTGACTCAGAGCATCAGGATGCAGCCTTAGAAGGGAAAGCCCTCCCAGCTTCCTTCAGCCCTTCTCCTCTGTAGGGAAGCCCATACGCCGTCATGCCAGCCTCAGGAGCCAAGGGAATGTTAGGCAGATGAGTGGAGGCTGAAATCTTTATGGCTGTGAAGCTGAGACAAGTCTTCCTCCTGCCTTTGACAAAACCATGCAATTTTTCCATGCCAGTGGGGGAGAGCAGCGATTTTTCATGGAGCTGGCAAGACCAAAACCAAGCCCTTTGCTTGAAAGCCCAGAGATCCAGTTTTCATCCTGTGGGCCATATGTATGCCCTCCAGCTTGGGAAACTTGTTGTGGGCCAACATTTTCAAGCTGAGGCAACCACTTTCTGTGGAAAATTTCTGCTCCAATGGTGAAAATTTGACAAAGTTATAAGCAAGTGAAAATAGGGTCTAAAAAGGGAAGTGTTGGCAACCTTAATAACAGGAGCTGCCACACCTGTAATTAAGGGCCTTTATTGATTTTTTTTTTTTTCCATATACCTCACCTTTTTTATCCCCGTGGTATTCCCAGCTTCTGTCAGTTTGCAACTAATTCTCTTTATTACACCCACACTGGCTTGCTTTGGTTAAAAAACCAAAACAAAACAAAAAAACCACACACATACACACACACACAAAAAAAAAACTAATGGAAGAAAACCAAACAGCAATATTCAGGTGCACCCTCAGAGCTGTGTCAGGCCAGGGCAGAGTTAGGAGAGGACCACAAGACAAGGCCAAGGTTCCTTGGGAGGAGCTGGACTGGGGGCTGAATCAGCAGGTTCTTGCTTGAAGACATGTAACCTCGTCCTCCTCACCTGCACATTGAGTGCTCCCTGGACACCAAGGTGTCCGAGTGCCTACAGGGTGGTGGAAGAGCCTGTCCCAGCAGCATGGGCAAGATGCAGGGATGCAGGAGAGGCACCACCTCTGCCTTGCCAAATCTTGTGGATTCCTCTTCACCTTGAAAGCAGCATATCTTCCTCTAAGAAACCCCAACCCCTGTATTTTTTTGGAGTAAAGGAGATGAACTGTTTGGGCTTTTCTCCCATGGCCACATGCTATGGTAGAGTCATTAGCTGGGGCAGCCCCATCCCATCCTCCTGGAGGGGTGGCATCAGGCTGCTCGGCTCTCCTCTAGCTTCCTGCATAGCATTGGGGATGGATTTTGGCAGCAGTGTGAACTTCTCAAAACCTCTATTGAGAGGATGTGCAGCCCAAGGAGAAGAGACAGAGACACACAGGGATCACAAACACAGGGGGCTCAGACACACAGCCCCCTCTTTCTCTTTTAGTAATGGCAGGAGCAAAGCAATGGAGAACTGATTAGCCACATTCACCCATGTAGGAAGATTAGCAGGTCAGACCAAATGAAGTGGCCAGGTAGGAGGCAATTCATCTGTGAAATTACTTGTATTTAGATCACTGGTTGGAGGAGAGTCTGAATAAAGAACTACAGATCAGAGGAAGCCCCCCATGACTGTAGGAGAGCAAATACTGTGCTCTTCTTCAGAAAAGGTCAAAAGGTTGACTGTGGGAACTACCAGCTGGTCAGAGGGCTCTAGAGTGAGTCCTCTTGAAACACATTTCTGTGCACATGAAGGAGAAGAAGGTGACTGCCAGTTGTCAGTGTGGATTTACCTAGGGTAAACCATTCCTGAGCAACCTGATTGCTGCCCTCAATAAAATGACTGGATTTGTGGGTGAGGGGAGAGCAGTGGAAATCCTTTAACTTAAATTCAGCCAGGCTTTCAACATGGTCTCCCACACTGTTCTGATATCCAAATAAATGTGTTGTGGTTCTCAATAGGTGGATAAGCAGATGGGTAAAAAACTAGTTGGCTGATCAGGCTTAGTAAGTAGTTCTTAATGGGTTGTACTCTACCTAGAGGTTGATACCAAATGGGGTACCTCAGGATGCTGTCCTGAGACCTACCCTGTTTAACATGGTTAATGGTGACATGGAGGAGGTAATGGGGTGCGCTTTCACCAAGCTTACAAATGACACCTAGATGGAGAGGGACAAGTCAACATGCCCAAGGGCAGGGCTGCCATAGAGGGACATAAGCGTGCTGGAGGGATGGGCCTACAGGAACATTGTGGGTTCAGCAAGAGCAAATGCACCTGGGAAGGAAGATGCCCTGGCTACAATACGGGCTGGGGACTTGCCAGATGGAGAACAGCTCTATGGGAAAGGACCTGAGAGTCTTGGTAAAAGACACAGCCAAGCTCTTCACAGTGTTGCACAGTGGGAGGAGGAGAGACAACGAGCATGAGCTGAAACAAGAGAGGTCCAGCTTGGATACAAGGAAGACCTTTCTGTCTCCAAAGACAGTCAAGCGAAGAGAAAAGTTGTCCAGAGAGGCTGTGCATCCTTAGAGGTTTACAAGACCAGATAAAGCTCTGAGTGACTTTGTTTGACCTCTTTGCTTACCCTGCTCTGAGCAGGAGGCTGGACTAAAGCTGTTCTGAGGTCTCTTTCAACCCAAATTACCCTATGATCCTATGATTCAGAATGCCCATTTCTGTATGGCATGTGTCAGGTATGTATGCACCACACATGTGTCTGTGGTAAGGGTGAGCTGCAAGCCTGTGTCCCGTGTGAAGGGTGTAGCTGAAGGGGATGAGCTATCACATGTACATGGTGGGCTATGGGTGAGGAGCACAGTGGCAGGGGAGCAGCTGGGACAGCATCTCTGAACGCCTGTGACAAGTGTGCCAGTTTTGTGCATACCAGTGAGCTCAGCAAGCGTCACATGAGTACAAAGTGCACTTGCAAGGAGCTTGCAGTGTAAGTGTGCGGTTGGGAGCGTGCACGCGTGTGCCAGGGGAGAGAACATGTGGCCATAGTAGTGAAATGTGTGTGCAGCGCGCAGATACTGCGCGCATGGGCAGGGGGGAGAGCGGCATTTGTGTGGGCTTGTTATTCACCTCCCATGTATGAACATCTCCCATGTGGACTCGGGGGTGGGGGAGAGGACGTAGCTCAGGCAGTTATGAAACCAGCTTGCCCAGTCAGGATAATTCACGTACTGCTGTGGGAGGGACAGGAGAGATAAACAACGCGAGATGGGAGGGCAGGGAGAATGGCTTAAAATGCAGCTTCCCGGCATGCCCTAGTGGATTAGTTCAGCATCTCAGCCCAGCTCCTCTTTAATTCTTATGCAAGGGGTTTCTCTGGAAGGGACAGCCTGTCCTTGCCAGCTGAACACCAAGCACAGGACACCAATTAACAAAAGGCCATCTCACCACCCGTCCCACGCAGCGAAGGGCAAGAGGCAGCTGGAGACTTGTTTGCTGCAAAGACTGAGGTTGTGTGGTTTTGTTTCTGCCTCACATCGTGCTGTTGCTTATCAGGGACTGCAGGACAGTCTCATCTGACCCTGCTATGGCCTCCTATTCACTTCTGGGTGGGATCTGAAAGTGACGATTTGTACCTGTAAAGCTGCCATGTAGAATAGTTTTGGGGAAGCACTGTGGCCTGATGGGTCCCAGTTCCTACATCTGGATGACTGGAGGCCAGGGGTATCCAAGCTGGAAATATGGCACTGCAGTCATGGGAAGTATTATGAAGGTGATGGGCATTGTGTACGTACCTGGGGAAGTGCAACATTCTCCTCCAGGGCTTCGCTGCAGATGCAGGAGAGGCAGAGAGTTGTTCTAGAACCACGCCTGGTTCGTTTATCACTTTCAGGGTCCCCGGCTGTGCAGAAGTGACAGGTTAAACCCACAGTGGCAGGTTAAATTCCTCTTCCTGCTGCTGACTGCTTTGCAATCTTGGGCAAGTCACTTTGCCTTGCTGTCAGCCACTTCCACCCCGCTTTGCTTTTTTTTCTGGCTGAGAACAGAAGCTGTCTCTTCTCTTGTGACTCCAGCAGCAAGCACAACAGGGCCACGGAAGACCTGAGGGTTCTGGAGGCTTCTCCATGGGACAAATCATCAAATAATTGCAAGAACTCAGAAAATTCCATGTTTTTCACAAATTGTTCTTGCATTTTAACATCTGAGAATGCATTTTGATCTCACAAGACCATCTGACTGCTATAGGAGAGCCACGTCTCAGAGCAGGCAGGGAGCATGCAGCTTCATCTGGCCAGTACAACTCCACCAATACATCTTGTTATCTCCTCTGCAGCAACCACTGCCAGCTACTCTCGCCCTGACTTCCCTCCACTGACCTCAGCCTGCCCTGTCCCATCAGGACTTACCAGCTTGCCAAGCACTCCCGGCTCCCAATGACTTAACCCTGTCACCCTGGGAGCAGCCAGTCACGCTGTGTCTGCAGCTCTCTGCTCTGAAGCTGTTTTTCATCACAACTCTTCCTTGCTTCCCCCACAGCCTTGTGCAGCTCTAGGTGGGTCACATAAGTTTTCTATTCAAGGCAGCCTGGTTGCTAGTGAGCACAACACTGTGTCTGGGAGAGCAAAAGGCACATAGTGTAACCCAGTAGCCTGGAGCTAAATGATGGCTCCACTTTGCTTACGTTTAACCAGCTCCTTCTGTGTCGTACTAAGTGTTCAGCTATAGGTCTGGATTGCCTGTCATGTGCTCGCACCCACTCTCCAACTGATTCATTTTTTTTATCCCTGTGAAAAGCTCGTGCAGGCTGCAGGTCATGTTATATACATAGAAACATAGAAATGTCTGGGTTGGAAGGGACCTATTGGGTCATCTAGTCCAACCCCCTGCTGAGAGCAGGGACATCTTCAACTACAGCAGGTTGCTCAGAGCTCCATCAAGCCCCACCTTGAATGTCTCCAGAGATGTGGCCTCAACCACCTCCCTGGGCAACCTGTTCTAGTGCTCCACCACTCTCATAGTACAGAACTTCCTCCTTATTTCTAATCTAAATCCACTCCTTTCTAATTTGAAACCATTGCCCCTTGTCCTTCCACTCCAGGCCTTTGTAAACAGGCCCTCTCCAGTCTTTTTATAAGCCCCCTTCAGGTACTGGAAGGTGGCTGTTAGGTCTCCCCGGAGCTTCTCTTCTCCAGGCTGAGCAATCCCAGCTCCCTCAGCCTGTCCTCATAGGAGAGGTGCTCCAGCCCCCTGATCATCTTCATGGCCCTCCTCTGGA
>JANIJG010010877.1:12249-23059 GCA_024611175.1 Megaceryle torquata | reverse complement strand
TTTTCTTTTCTTTTCTTTTCTTTTCTTTTCTTTTCTTTTCTTTTCTTTTCTTTTCTTTTCTGTAGAATTTGCTTAAAACAAGCCAAAAGACTCATAATTTATTAGGATAGAATGGATATGATTATCCCCTTTTCCTATCTCATCACTCCTCCTCCTTCAGTCATGTAGAGCTGGATTCCACAAGAATCAATTAGGAAATAGAGAAAAAACAAAGACAAAGCTGTTCTTTTCATTCTTTTCTATTTCATGACTCCAAGAAAGTGTGCTAAAAACCTCATTCCAAAAAAAAAAAAAGTTATGGATCGCACTTATGGAATGCTTGTGTTAGACAATACCCTGAGGAAACAGTAAATACAGTAAATGTTTTAACTATGCTACCCAAGATAATATAAAAGTATTGATCCAGCTTTTTTAAGACCATGAAATGGTGATTGTACATATATACACAAAAAGATATATTATCTTAGGGCATACTATAAACATGTCTGGATGCTCAGACATGAATATGAGAATACAGAGACTTAAAACTTCTCTATGCAGTTCCTCAGCACACAGAGCAACTTAGAGATGAAACATAACCTTGGGAAAGGAGATCAGATATTGAAGTGGAAGGAAGCCTGAGAATTATATAATCAGCCTTGATAAAATGCTTCAGCTGAGATGCTAAAATGGATTAGCAGAGATCCGCAACCAACATGTTTTGAGCTGTATCCTACTTAAACTACTTTAGCTTCATCTTATATGGCAGTTGCTGTTCTTTACATCCATGTTTTGTCTTCTAAGAGCTGTCTCAGTACAGAAGTTAAAACAATGAATAAACCCGTTCTTTTAATTATACTTAAACTATCAAAAAATATATGAAGTTAATCAACTCATAGGTCTATCCACTATAACCACTCCCACCTGTGGGCAGTCTTCTCCAAGGTTGTGAAATCCCATGAACTGCCATGATATAAATTACCTTTATTTGCCTTCACTGTGGTCATTGTTTCAACTCATTTGCACTCATCCATTCACATCATTTCTTCAGTGTGCACAACCTATGATGTTTCTGCCTTTCAGAAACCTTACGAATCTCCAGATGAATATTTTCTTTCACATCAAGTGGTTGCTGACCCTCAATATTTTCCTTTCCTTTTCTTTCCTTCTCATACATGTTCTTTTTACCTCTCTATGTCAGGAATCTAAAATTCCCTGTATTATATCTTTCCAAATTACACTAATGAATTTTTCTCTGCCTAGTTGGCATTCTTTGTATCCTTCATTGTCCATTGTCAGTACTATCAGAAATTTTAGCAGTTCTTAGAATGTACTTTCCATCATTTTGTTTGCAAAGGAGCTTTCCATCTTCACTCTTGTCTTTTATCTTGGGAGATATCAATCTGTTCAATACCACTGAGAGACAGCACAGAACAAAAGTGAAGGGTTTACTCAAACTGACAAGGTACTGACTACATGGAACCTTTGCTCATTTTTTTTAATTGATGCATCATTGAGAGTTATTGAGTTCTCCCCATAGAGAGAAAAAAAAAAATGCCATCAAGAGATGGAGGAATGCCTTTGCTCTCAGACTACAAAAATGTGCTTCAAGTGTGTTAAATAAATTCATCTAAACAGGTGCTTAGTTCCTTTGACTCTCCCTTCTGACTCTATAAACAGAAGTGTGTAAGCTTACCCAATTTCGGAAAAGTGATAGCAAAAGGAGAGGGACAGAGACTTAATACAATTCATACAGTACTGCACATGTTGCCAACTGAAAATCAAACAATGAGATCAGATTTAGGGATACTGATACAATAATCAAGAACACGTGTAAAAAGTAATAAAAATTATTAAGATGGAACAAAATGTAGGTGTCTTATCTAGACTCTTTCATAATCAAAATTCACATTAAGAACGTGGCACCCATCTTTCCTTTCTGTCTGCTTGTATGATTTTTCCTTTATTTTCTCAGGTCCATTATACTAAGCGCTAAAGGCATTATCAAACTATATCAGACAACATTTCTGTGAGGGTCAGAAAAGTACTATTCCAGACCCAGAGAAACAGAGAGATAAGAAACAGTATTGAATACAGTCTTCCTGGTCCTTCAGGCTGATGATAGATACACCTTTCTTCCTTCTCCTTCTTGAATGATCTTAATCAACATCACCATGTTATTTTATTTCTTTAAGATTAGAGTTGTGTTTTACATCCAGCTGAGAGCTGAGCACCACATGGCCGCTTGCTCACCCTCCCCCCAACCCCAGACCCAGTAGGATGGGAAGGAGAATAGGGCAAAAATGGCAAAAGCCCATGGGTTGAGGAGAATTTAATAGAACGCAGGAGAAGAAACAATAATAACAATAATAGTGATGAATAATGATAATAGTAATGAAACAATATATAAAGCTAGTGATATAAAATGCACCGATTGACCAAAGCTGCACCCCTCGCCCTGAGCCAGACACCTCATGCCTGGCCTGGCCCATCCCCTGTTCTTATATAGCAGGCATGATGTCAATATGGTATCAAATAACCCATTGGCTGTTTCAGTTGTCTATTCTGTCTGTGTTGACCTCCCAGCTTCTGGTGAAAAATTCACCCTATCCCAGCTGAACCCAGGACAATTAGGAACCAGGCTGAGGGCAGTTAAGGTGATGTAAACCTATAAAAAATGACAGGCAGTCATATTATAGTGATATCTGTTAAGACTGAGAACTGTGAGAAGTATTCTTATTCTGAATAGATACTGTCTATAATTTAAGCACAAATATGACTGTGCGTTATATAAATATATCTAATCAGGGTTTACACTTGCTACCTTCAGTATTAATGTCTAGCTGTGGCCATACAGTTCAAGTGACACCCAACTATTTGTCCTGTGTACCATCTGTGTTCTGCATCACTTTACTGAGCTTTGTATTGTCACAGTTATCCCACTGGCAGCATGAATAAGAGCTAGGCTGCAAAAAGGCTGATCTTGTCTGTATGATTTGCTGTCACACCAGTGATCACATCCTATAATCTTATTATCTTTGCCATCTCAGCAGTGACTCCAAACTGAGACAAAGCTCAGAACTATTACATTGGTTCCCTTCTAAGTACAAGCTCCCCCTTGCCTACAGAAATATCGGGAAGGAGGAATTCTAGCTTGCAGCATTCCATTTTTGTCACAAAAGAAAAGGATGGAAAATGTCCTGATTAATGAAACAATCATCCATCTACCTTATTATAATTTTAGTCAATGAAAAATTAAATTCATGTGAAATTACATCATGATAATCAACATGAGGTCCAAATTATTTTAGACTTAAAATAACAAACATAGAACTCTATTCAAACATCAGTACTCTGAGTCTACTACTTCTAGGGTTGTACTTAATGGAGAAAAATGGTTCATCGTGATACAAAGCAAGTGTTAGGCAACAAGGTAATGAACATTGTCACGCCTTACCTTCTTACAAACTGCAAGGTAAGAACTTAGCACCTCACACCAGGATGCTCAAAACCCATGACTTGTAACACAGACCTAGAAAACTAACCACTATTAATCAACATGAGAAACAAATACTCAAATCTAATCCACTCCCTGAAGTCTTACCAAGAGAGGGTCTTGAGAAGCCCTCTGTTTGTAATTTTCATTGCGTAATACTTACTTTGGTCATTCTGTTTAAAACCAAGTAGACAGATGGACACAAAAGGCAAACAAAAGGTAGATGTAAGAGGCAGTCATTGCAGCTCCTCCCTTTACAGAGAATAAGTTTTAAAAATGCAAGACTGGTTATGTACCCATTTTGGCTTAGTAGAGTACATGCTGATATCTTTTGCCTTTCCACAAGTTCACAGACTGCTTGCAGTGAGGAAATGCATTTTATGCTCTGATTATTGAAGCTGTTCATCTTTGAAAAAAAAATAAAAATCATGATTCATTGAACTACAGAGGGAGTAACACACTTCAGCCTATTATTAGTGCACTAAGCTGGGAGGAGAGTCACGGTTTCTAATCCTTGCTCCCTGGATGGGGTCTGTATTTTAACCTATGTGAATTTAATGTAGAAGGCACAAATGTAGCCTGTGCTGGGATTTGTAGCATTCATTCTGGGAGTATGAAATGTCAAAAAAAAATCCCTAATTATGAGGAGGTTTCTGAATTACAAAGGAACTCACAAGAAGGATTAAGTTCTGTTTTCCTATTGTGCCATTTAGCTGGGTGAAGACAAACAAGGAAAGAGTAAAAAAAACCCAACAAACCAAAATAACAACAAAACCAAAACAAAACCAAAAAAGCCAAACAAACAAACCAACAACCCTACAACAATCTAATTCACAGGACTAAATTCTTAAGCAGAATAAAACCAATTTATTTCAGACAGATAACTAGATCACCATTTTCAATATCAAATGTTAAATGCTTCACCCCCTTGCCTTTGGGGTTTTGTCCTGGGAGATATGTCATTGGCTATAAGTAGACATTAGAAAGAGCTGTCTACCACTCCTGAGTCAGATTCTGAATCCTTACCTCACTTCTCAGATCAATACTTTTAAGAAATGCACTAGAAAATTTCTGCTCCTAGTTCTGTGGGTCTCATTCTTTCTCTCTCAGAATTTGAATTAATCTGAAAAAGGTTGACATAATCATGAATAATTCCCAATGGGAGAACTACAGATATGCATTATGATTTTTTATTCTGAGATTAGTTCCTTCTTTCTTTTATCGTTAAAAAATGTACCTTTTTTGTCCAGAGAAATGTTAATTTGATTGGTGTATTCAAGAAAGGGTCAGTGATAATTGCTCCATCTCTCACAAATCTCTCACCTGAGAGATTTTTATGTTATGTAAATATGCAGCATGACATGGAATCTATTTGTGATTGGATGTTGTCAACCATTATGAAACTTCTTTTTAAATTTTTGTTGAAATAATCTCCCAGAGATTACAGTTTTGTAGGTATAAAGGTAATGAATTTTGACAGATCTGTGGCTGCAAAGGACTGTATTTCCCCTTTCGATATAGGCAGCCTCTAAGGGTTAAGCATGAGGGGCTCAGAAGTCAACTTGTGCAAAAGAATGATGGGAAATAGCAAAAACAGTAGTCATGCTATAACACATGAGAAACTCAGCATGGCCAGAGCAACATTACTCCTTTCTGTTATAGACTTTCCTAGCAGTGGACACTATTTTCATTACAAAATGATGTTCATATTGAGATGCACTTGTTTTTCTTCTCAACGTGCACAAGAAAAACTAGCTACTGTCAGTTTGGGTAACAGCCAAAGGGTACACAAATAAGAAGAATAATCAAATATGCTATCATTCTAATGACGATGAATACAGAATTCTTCTACAGTACAGAAGACTTGGAATTAGCTTTCTGGAAGTCTTCAGAAAATGCAGTCAAATTAAGTAATGCATGCATTTACTCTGGCTACACACCTATTAGTAAATTAAATATGATCAGGAATATTCTCTGATATTGAGGGCAACTAGCATGAAATGGTTGACAGTCACATCATAAAACTTGCCTATTCCCCAGAATAGGATATCCATATCCAAACTGCATATTGGAGTTTGTATCCCTGGCTCATGACTCCTCCTATCTAAAAACTGCCAGCACAGGCCAAAACTGTACTGAAACCTCTTTAATAATTCATCAGTACAGACAGTCAAGTTTCTGTACTCAGGAGTATTTTCCTGAATGTCTTGGTTTAATGATATGGATGTACCCCAGCCTTGGTGGCAGAAACAACAAGCTGATATTTTTCTACATTCTGCCACTGTTGAGATAACTTCTGGAGTAGGCTCTGTGTAATGCAACTTTCACTTTTCCTTCTTAATGTCATCTAAGTAGCAAGTTCCTGGGATAGCAGTTCCTAGCAACAGTCCCCTGTGAGCCTCTCATGCAGTCCAGAATGGTCTAAGTAATGAATCACTGAGGCACCTTTATCAGGCTAAAAGTAAAATTTTACTAAGCAAAAGTCCTCACTGAAGCTCCCGAACTTGCATAATCCACAGAGAGACAAGCACTCTGAAGTGTAACTCATCCCACTGAAAGGAAGATATCTAAAGTAAGTCAAACAATAATGTGTCCTAGAAGTAGTGAAGGGCTCAAAGACAGATGTCTATGATGTAGGTATCTAAAATTGTGAGATCAGCCCTACTCAGATTATTTCTATAGAAGAGGCATTGCTGGAGAGAATGAGTAAGTTTCTGGTGTCCATCTACCTGCCACCACAGATGACATGCAGAAGCTTTAGCTAAACCCCAATTTAGTGCTTGAAAAAGCAGAAAACATTATCAGCAATAGAGTACTCAAAGATAAGCAATAAAACAGAGTATGTCAGTTTGAGATCCACTAGGTGTAAAAAGTAACACCAGTTTATACCCATTGATGCTGACCTACACATATATACTTTAGAGTGCCGTGTATGTCGTAGCAACCTGCCTTGTAGAATTGCACTGCTAACAACAACAAAACTAGCAAATCAAAACAAATGGATGTAAATGTTTCTCCATCCTTTATTTTTTTCTGAACTATCTCTGAAGCTTCTTGGTTTATTTTCAGTGGGCTTTCTTCAGGTAGAACCATAGATAAACAATCCTCCATTGTCTCTGAAAATCTATTGATTTAATAACTGGGTATGGAAATAATAATACCATTTAAGGGATTTAATTCTTTATCAAAATGACTAAGTCCTCTATAAATAACAAGATAACAAAAAAGAGTTCAGGATGCTGTACTGACATCATGATAGTAGCTATCGTTTGCTATCCTACTTTCAGTATATAATTACTCAGGGAAAAGACAACAGAGCAATGCTCCACTGATGTATAGTAGCAGAAGAGCACACAAAGAGATGTGTGATGATACCATAAACCATGAGGTTAAACTAGTTCACCCATTTTTTTTCCTAACTGGAAGTGGGACAGTCCAAAGCAGTAACATCATGTAATTCAAAACTTAATTATTCACATTTTCATTCTAAAAATATCACCCGCTTCAGCTTCTTGTAGGGAACAATCATTTGTCATTATACAATAAAGAGCAAATATGGTTCACTATATCATAGAATCACAAAAAGGTTTGGATTGGAAGGGACCTTAAAGATCGTGTAGTTCCAACCACCCTGCCATGGGCAGGGACAACTCTTAGTAGACCAGATTTCTCAAAGCCCCATGCAACATGGCCTTGAACACTTCCAGGGTGGGGGTATTAACGACTTCTCTGGGCAATCTGTTCCACTGCCTCACCACCCTCAGTGAAGAATTTCTTAATTAAATCTAATCTGAATATTTTTCAGTTTAAAGTTATTACCCCTTGTCCTTTCACTACATGCCTTCATAAGATGTCCATCTCTAGCTGTGAGTGAAGTCACAGGACTCTCCCCATCACATCTCCATGATGCCAATAAGATCATAACCCTCAGGCGTATGCACATCTCAAACTCCTTATATTTATTCTGCGTGCTATGTGTGTTTGCACAGAGGAACTTAAGTTGGGCCCCCATTGAATCTGACTTACTGTCTGGAGTGGTTGGAATTCCTTTGTAATGCTCTTTAAGTGCTCTGCTGCTGATCTGTGGTCCCTCTTCAGGCTGTGGGCACCTATTTCTGGCACTGGCATCAAACTAGTAGGAATGACATAGATTGAGGTTCCCCTTCCCTCAGCAACTTTAGTTCAAACCCCTCTTCACCAGCTATGGAAAGCTTTTTATGAATAAATCAGTTACAGTTTTTAGTAGTGTAGAACAATAGTTTCAGAAAGTGAGCATACCTGAAACGAACTGTCAAGCTTATTCCTTAAAATTATTAATGATGTATTTCAAATTAAATCCATCAGCCATGAAAATCTTAAGTCATTCACCTCTGATTCCATCATGCAGCAGGTGTCATCAGAAGGAAAGAGCGATCTTATATGACAGAACCCCTGCAAATGACCCTCTCTGTCAGTAGTATAGGAGTCCTTCTGTCTTCTATCTCCATTTCTTCCTTGCTTAGGGATCTTGCAAGGAAGTACGTTAAGAGGATGTCATGACTGAAGCTATCTCAGCCAACTGATAATCCACTGTTGATTACCATGGCTATTAGTTTGTTATGAAATGTGAGACAAAGACAATAGTAACCTTTCTTCTAAAGCAAGCAGCAGTCTTCGCTGCCTTTATGCTGTGGCCTGTCTTTTCAGTCTTTTATGCATGCTCTGAGAATGCACTATATGTTTAATCCCTCAGGGAGCAAGAAGGATGAATATGAAGAGGTGAGCTTCATTTCAACTAACTTCCAATGTCATCATCTGAGATATTTGTTTAGTTTGACTATATAATTAATGGAGAGAAAGTGACACTTTTGTAGCATGATTCATCTCACCTATTTCAGTTCAGTTTAGTTTAGGATGAGATTAATCCCATCCTAGAATTGCCTACATTATTCTACTGATCATGTAGAGAATTTGTCATGATTAGCTCAGAAGTTGACTCTGCTCTATAGATGACTAAAGCTGATTAAAACCAAACTTTGTTATGTTTTCTATAATCTCATTCAGGTAGTATTGTGCTGATCAGCCAGGTCAAGCTGTTATTAGACACATACAAAGACATAAACCCAGTGTCTGCTCAGTGTCAAAGATAATAAAACTGTCTATATATAAAGTTTACTCATCGTAAGTTGCAGGCAACAGCTGACTGTGACTGTGCAGGTCCTGGATTCTGGTATCTGCTTTCTTCCTAAATCCCATTTAATGAGTCAGTCACTGACTTTTCTTCCAGGTCTAGAACACCATGATTCATGTCATACTTGAAATCCTAAGAGAAAGTCTTCAAAAGAAAGATGGAAATGTTCTAATCTTTTCTGTGGACTACAAATGTTAAAGTAACTTCAAATCAATCAAGACACAACTGAAGGTAATACAGTGCTGAATAAATGAGGGAAACGGTACAGCACCTGATCTCTGAGCCTTCAGCTAACAAGAATAACAGGAGAATATGGTTTATCCCTGTCACAAACCTCTGTAAAAGAGAAAAGGATCTGACATATATTTATTAGTTTTTTACAGCAAACCAGAGGAGAATTGGAAGTAAGGGCCCTAATCCAAATGCCAAATGTAATCTTACCTTACACTGTAACTCAAATCCCTATTCTATATATATTGTACAAGACTGTCTGCTGGAAAAACAGCTTGTGTAGCAGAGGAAAAAGGTAGTGACAGGCTCAAGGCAATATTACTTAGCATAATCTCACTCTTTCTTTAACATTACTTAAAGTCCAGAAAGAAGCAGTTTTAAACCTAACCTGTCTGCTTCTGTTGACTTAATTTTAATAGCAAAAGCTCAGGATCCTTGTCCTAAATTTACAAAAACATACTCAGACTGGCATATATAAAGAAGGTGGAATGTGAAGCACATATACTCCAACCTCTTTTCTTCACCTGAGAATGGGAATACTGTAAAGAGGTAGTTCCCTGAGGAAAGCCAGGCAATTTTCAGAACTAGTATTTAAATGGACACTTTTTCCCATCATGCTGGACATGCTTGCTTGATTGTGCTGAGTATTCTTCCCTGCTACTGTGTATTTTTCACAGTGCTTCCAAGGAATTCATTAATTTCTTCTTTTTTTTTTTCTCACATAAAGATGACACTAGGCAGATAATTAGAAAATGCCATAGAACTATCTGTTGGCTGCTAATTTAGAGGAGGATAAAAGATGAAGGTATATCACAAAGCCTCTGTAGATACTTACATTCAGGTAAGACCTCCTCTAGGTATTTTCTATTCCATCAGGTTGTGATTCTCTTTCCTGAGTTAACAGAACAAAGAAGGGAGTTGAATATTTTTGTTTATTTTATTTTAAATTACAAAGTCCAATCCACAAATAGATATGAGTCAAGCTAACTGGGGTTCTAGAAATGAGATATATCTTGTTTCTGATGAGTCATTCTTTTCAAGGGAATAGGGTGTCTGTAGCTGAAATGGATTAGTTCTTGAACTTATCCTGTAGGCCTTTTAATTTATGGCTTATATCCTTTTTTCAAACCTGGAAAAAATTATCTGACCCCCAAAAAGCACTTTTTCAGTACATCACATAAAACAGCAGGAAAGAATGCAGATTGAGAATGCAGTTCCAGCACCTTGCTCTTTAAAAAGCTTTTAAAGCCTGTCTTATTCATTCATCTTTTAACAAAGATGAATGCACACGACAGGTTTTTATCCGAGTCTGCATGGTAAGGCAAGAATAATGTTAAATCAATGCCAAAGTGATCAGGGATGAGACCAGGATCAAAGTTCTGATCAGCCTGTGATGGATTATTCTACCTTAAATATTAAAAAGAAATTATTTTAGGAAAAAAAAAATCACTGAAAAATAGAAATATGTCCATGTATCAGCTAATGCAGTTCACTGCTAGCATCAAAGAAATTTTACTGATGATGAAATGACACCTGGAGAGAAAAAAGATAAACATAAACTCAGTGGGGGATATGACCACTGTGGAATTAAAAGAACAATAGTTCTTGAATACAGAACAGTATCTGAAGAGTTCAGATACTCATGATAAAGACAACAGGGGGAGAAACAAACATTCTAAGATAATAAATATGTATAGCTGTAAAGTGCCAACTCTTAAATTGTTGAGAATGTCTCACATTTGCTAGAAAAGATTAGTGGAAGGAGATAGCAGCACACAGATCTTCAGCAAGTTCTTTAGACTTTAAGTCTCCTGTTGTTTTTAATGATGTTTCAAGACCTTACAGTCGCTGGGTAAACATCCTCAGTAGTTCTTTGATGTCCATTTGGGAAAAAAAATATTTTTTAATCTATTTATTTATTTATATTTACTTTT
>JANIJG010010877.1:0-11644 GCA_024611175.1 Megaceryle torquata | reverse complement strand
TGTATTATTTATTATATTATTTATTATATTTTATATTTTTTATTAAAAAAAAATAATTCCTGGACATGGATTGAAGGGTAACATATTTCAGGGACCATTCCCAGTAGAAAGACTGCATACATTCCCTGTTTTAGAAGCTAAGACTAACATGTGTAGGTACCATTTCTTACCAGCTGATCTCAGTGTCCAGAAAAGTTCCCAGACACATTTCATTTGAAGAGATACAGTCAATACATCCTGCAACTGACCCACAGGCAGTGCTTGTTACTGTTGTAATTTACATTTTTTTTAACTAACTATGCCAAAATTACTTGTGATACAATTAGAATATCAAAATGTTTCCAAAATTCTTTGACATATGATTTCTGTGAGTTTCAAAAGGTGCCATCTATTCTGCTCATTAGCAGAGGGAAAATGAAAACTTAGATTCATACAGTTGCCTACAGAACCCATCATCTGCAGACCTTATTTTGATATGCTGTATCAATGTGAGAACAATGAAATACCATATTCCTTGCACCATTTACCTGAATAAGACTTGCATATATGCCTGTAATATCACTGAAGGTCATCGTCAAGTATCAGAGATTCTCACATTTTTTAGATTTGGCAGTAGAGATACTGAAGGAATATTAAACATCCGAACGCTTCAACAACAATTATCCTTATTATATAAAATCCTTATCAGCTGTATCTTTGGTACAAAAGAAATTACAAGCACAAAGATATATCCATACCATAAATCCATAGCAGTACCTAATTTCTGCAAGAGAATATTAATCAATAAAAGTTTTAACTTTATCAACTGCATTTATGAAAAGGCATTTTCTATTACTTATTGCACAAAGCTCAATGGAGTAAAGATGAGCAAATCTTAAGCCTCCAGAATTTAGCTGATGTATTATTTCTCCAACTTCACAATACTTTTGAAGTACCTTAAATTTGAAATCAGGGAACATATATTGTAAAATGGATTTACACAATAAAATTAGCACCTGCCTGACTTTTCCATGTGGACATCGCTTGTCTTAAAATATAAACTGTTATATTTATGAACAAGTTTATTTTTAGGTAATGGTTGTAGTGTTGTTGGTATTTATTAAATCAAGGCATTTTTTACAATGAAAATGTGAAAACTCTTTGTAAAAGCAGTGATGAACATATAATTAGAATTATGTAAAGTATATAAAAGCAGAACTATAAAAGCAGAAACTGAAAGGAAAAAATGTATGGAGGTATGGGAACAGGACTTCAGACTTGCAGTTGAAGCAAAAAAAGTGTAAGCTAAAATTTTGAGCTGATTTACATTTTATATGATTCTGCCAGACTGCAGATCTTCAAAAATGTAACATTCTTTTTAAAAATCTGACTCTTAGAGCACTTTTAAGGGCACATCATAGTACTGAATGTTTTTAAACCAAAAATGTAAAATAAAACTTCTGACTCAAACCAGAAACCTTTATGCCAGACTGTTGTCTGACCTGCTATGAGTGCACATTTACATGTAATATGGCTAAAGGCTCTTTCCAAGTCACAGAATAATTAACAAAATACCTTGACACTACTAGATGCTGATGGAGTAAAATCCATATTCTGTGCCACATCTGCAGAAGCACAGATTGTAAAATAGGTCTCACTAGTATGCTTATGAATACTGCTTCCTCGTCTGTAGTGGTGTCCTGTGTGTTTAACATGTATGTTCTTCTTTGACATATTTTTTGTATTTGATATTTAAACATACAAGTAGGTTAAAGTATATAATAGCTGAGAAATTTGAGTTTTCACTAAGCACAAACGATTATTCAGTAGCAAGGCAAAAACCATCCAATTTCTTTTCCGAATATCTTCTGAACCTTCCCAATATAAGTATAGATCTTCTTCAGCAAGGCAGGCAAAAGCTTTTGTCATACATTTCTACTCACAAACATTTTCCATAGCTTTAGCATTGACATGCTCTGTAAAGCAGCTGGGAGACAGGATCAGCAGTGAGTGGAGCACTGGCTAATCTGTGATGCCACTGGTTCCACAGACAGTTTTTAAAAGATTAAAAGCCCTACAGAATTTCAGTCCAAAATGGTATTAGTATTTTTCTCACTCCCACAGCAGAAATGAAGACAATATTTGTCCACAATTCTTTATATAATAAGTGATATCTTGCTTATCCAGAGAATAAATTGGTAGCTGAAAAATCAGTGTGCTAGAAACAAACTGGAAATATGAAGCGTTAGTGCACTACAGGTGATTTCAAAACAAGATGCATTGCCAAAGGTGATGATCTCAATATCTTCCAAGCCTTGGAAACAGACAACTTCTGTGTCTCAGGCACCAGACCCAAACCAACTGGAAGCAGAGCATGAGTGTTTGTGAGTAAGAACCAGATTTCTGTATGGAGGAGAAGAAGGTAAAGAAAATAAAGACAGAAAGAGATTCCACTCATTCAGGAAAGGATCTCTCTAAGTGGTACAAGTACAGACAACTCAGTGTTTTCAATGCAGCAAGGTTTACAGAGTTTCTCATCATGGAAAAAGGACAGCACAGAAAATCCTTACATTGTCTGCAGGAGAAGTGGACAAAAAACAATCATGACAACAGTGTGTTCATGGCAACTTTTCACAAAAATAAGTACTCAATTAACAGAAGCAAAACTATCAGATCTGTGACTTCTAAGAATGTGGTAACCTTGATTTGGCAAGTCGCTGCAAAAGTAATCATTATATCTCCAGTCTTAATAACTATTCTGGCTTGTTTTACAAAGGTTAATAATGCTTTCTACATGACACTGGCTTTCTGATAGCACAGACTGAACATAGATTACAATTCAGGAAAAAGTTTTGTTAGGACTTAGAGCTACTGTCTTTTAAAACCGTGAAAGAGTTCCTGTCTCCAAATACTCCCTTATATGTTTGACACTAACCTACCTGCTTCATCTCCTGAGCAAACACCAGAAGAATGAGACTGAGTATAATGTCCTCTGCTGTGCTGATTAGTTGAAGAGGAGCAAAATGTAGTTAGTCTTTTAGCATGGCCCTAGATGTTGTTGTAAATTTTTCCTTGAAAAAGCTGTAAGAAGAATTATTCAGGAAAAGTCAGTGTAAGAAAAGTTTACTTCCACTTCTCTGTTCATTCTGTTATCTCTTCCTGATTTTTCTTCACATGTTCTTACCATTTCTTCTAGCTATTGTCCAGCAAGATTAAATTTTTTCAGTGATGTTTACCCATCACATCATTTAGCTTTGTTTTGGGCTTTGCTTTTACTACTGTTTTCACTTTTGTTTTCTGTCTGAGATAGTGAATATTCATTATGATTCCCAGTAAGGAAGAATCAAAACCACGGTTTTGTCTGTACTAGGCTGGATTCCTTTCCCAAAGCTTTATCTGCATGAAAATTAAGTAGCTGTTCTCAGGTTACCATTTTATCACAGAATGGTTTCAGCAGCAAAGAGAGATGTTTGTTGCCCCTATCCCTAGTACTTATCCCCACTCAGAAGTTTAGACATTTTTAGCACTATCAAGATTCCTGTTTAAGGGTACACACCATAATATGGTCAGTCAAATGATATGTAATAAAATAATTTTACAAGACAACAGAAGAGGCAGTGAGCTATGGTACAACGAAAGTAGAGCTGCCAGGACAGTGCAAAGAAGGGTGTGGGAAGTTGTCCTCTGACAAAAAGTCAGCAAACCTGAAACTGTACCCTCAACTACATACTCAGGACTGAAGTTGAGAGACAGACACCTCCCACTGACCATCATTTCAACTATCTCTAGAGGTATCTACTGACTGTACAAATCAACTTGAATAAAAATTTCTAAATTGTTTTTCCAAGGCATTTATTTGAAGGATTTGGAACTCATCATTCCCATTTCAATGCAAGAAATGAAAACCAAGGAAATAATTGAATTTCACTGAAAGAATAATTTTTTATGTGTCTTGCGTTTATCACTATAGGAAAACAAAAAATTTTCTGAGATAAATACCAGCTGTACATCATCAGCACTACTATGTAGTCTCTCTCCTTCCCCACATCAAGAATATGTCTGAAATAATGATTTTTCTAGAAATAATTTTTTAAATAAAAAGTTATTATTTCCTATTTGTTTTGTTTGCTGATTGAATTGCAGGCATTGAACTTTTGAGTATTCAGATTTCACAACTTTTTTTTCCACATTCAGGAATAAAGAGAGTAGAAAAATATGGGTTTGTTGGTTTTCGGTGTTTTTTAAACAATCATTTCATTAAGTACTTAACAATCATGATAAAACAGTGAGTGGTTTGCCACAGTATTCTGTCCTGATTTAAAACACACTGAAGTCATATATCTGAGACATAGCAGACTGGGAAATGCAAACAGGAAATAACAATTTCTTTCTAAAACATAGAACTTCAGTACAAAGTACTGGGATTCTGAAATACAGTCATATGCCAAAAATGAGAATACAACAATGAAATATCTTGAGACTTAAAGAGTCAAATGTATATATTATTAAAAATAAATAAATAAATAAATAAAATCAATCCTAACAACATTTTTTTTTTAGGTAAAGTGAAAGCTTTCTGTTCTGCTAAACTAAACTGAGACCATTCTGTGCCCAACACCTGATCCTCAAAGTAATTCTTTTCCCCAACCAGCTCTAAAGGAATTTCCATTAATATTGCATGGAATTTTAATACTAGCCAACAAGCTGATCCCTTTTCTTGGTACTATTCTGTTTTGGTATTACCAAAACTCTTCCTGAAGTTTGGAAACTGGACATAATTGGCCATGAAAGTCAGAAAAAGTCCTCTATCAAAGGAGTCTGAACATAAAAGCACGAAGACATGTGTCAAGTTGTAACTCTCCAATTTCTTCAGCTTCCATACTGTAGAATACACTGCATAGCAACATCATCCTCCAGCCAGAGACCATAGATGGCCTGAGGTTTCCAGCAGACCCCAAGCTAAAGGTTCCAATGAAAATGTGACTACTTTTGGAGGTGCAAGTTTATGTAAGAATAAAAGAGTTTTAGTAAACATTCCAGTTGTGGTGGATTGCCGAGTTCTAACAAGAAGTCCATCTAGAAGAAAGACTGTTGACTAGCTTAACAAACACTGACAATTATCACCCAGAAGGTGAGAATCAGGCATGACCTGGTGCACTTGGATCTAGATGGTAATGAGAAAGCAGCACAGATAAAAGCTTTTGCCAGACCTGGTATACTAGACACAGATTAAATTAATTTCCTTCTGGATTTCTATCTCCAAGAAACTGATGAGCTTTTGACACAATTCCTTTACCAGAATTGCAAAATTCCCAGACCTAGAAGTGGGAGTCAAGAGCTCCTTAAATTCTAAGTCACTTGAATAATTTCTTTCCCATAGTGTATTTTTCAGCAAAAGGAGATAAAGTTGCTGTCATCTAATGCTATTAAGTCATTTACATGATTAAAAAGTAATTATGAACAAGTATTGTTCGATTTGATGAAAATACACTGTATCACTTGTCATGTATAATATACCGTACCCTTGATACATATGGTGTTTTGAAAGGTGAACTCAAAATGCAATCATTTATGTAATTAAATGTAGACAGGAGCACAAAAACACTGTGGAGGTGCCTATGGTTTATGATAGGCAGTTTGTATGTCAGCAAGAAGAATAAATTTAAATCATGTTTAAATCATGTTCAATTACCAATTTTTGGAAGTTCTCAATGGCTTTTCATAAATATTATTATCATTTATTACCTACCAAATGGAATTTATTAATGGAATTTAAAAAACATACTGTATTAAATATAAGTTAAAGTTCCTTTGTAAAACTCAGCTGTTTGATGACTACACACCAGGCTGTAACCAAAAAAAAAAAATCTTTTTTATATTAGTTACACTGTTCTAACTAAGGGTATTTAGAACTAGAGTGATTAGTGATTGTTATTCCGTTTCCATGCAGAAATCCTTTGCATTTTGAAAAACCTGTAATGACCAGACTCCTTGCCTGCTATGAAAGGGCTGAAGAACCAAGAATAACAGCTCAAGTTGGGTATCCCAGAGAGAACATCTAGAGCTACTGACTGGGAGGAAAGCACAACAGATTTGTAACCATACATCAAGCCAATATTTTAGGAGAGAAGAACACAGAGGGAGAGTGAGATCAAGAAAGGAAATTGGAAAATCACGTGCATGGGAGTGAAAGTAGGTGTATCAAAAGGTCTGTGAAAGGGAATTTTTAAAAAAGCACGTAGTCAAAATTCTGCCTTAGAGCTCATGATGTATCACAATGCTGGTTTGGCTTCCAGAGCTCTCCAATTTTGCATCAGGCATTTTAAACTAGAGAGGCTGCTATTCTGGGAATCCTTTGCAATTCTAGAATCTCAGCCTCCATGTTGGCCTAAGGGCATGTTTCTGGGGTCTAGCAAATTTTCATCTGGGATGGATTACAGGGGCCGGTCAACCAGCATAACAGTTTCCTGATGTGATCTGCATCATGTTTCCACTCTGCAATCCAACCATTGTTCCAGCAGAAATCATTTTAAACAATATATCCCACAGAAAATTTTGTGGCAAGGACTGTGATGTGCCTAAAAGATGAGGTGTAATGAAGCAGACTGATGAGATACGACTGTTCCATCAGCTCTTCCTCTTTTGCTGACCCCTGCAGGTCTTAATGGTACCAGCCTCTTTCTTGCCATCTCACTCTGATCAGGGAATTCACTGGATAAAACTAGTTTCATCCTATAGTCAACATCTATTGCACAAACAGCCACAGGCTCTTCAGGCTCATACCAACAGTTAGCAAATGATCAGGTTTTAATACTTAAATTAAATAATGACTTATTAATTTATGTGAAATTTATTATATTATATTTGAGATATAAGCACTAAATTTACTTAAGTAATGTTTTATTAATTTTTAAAAATTATTTGAAAGAGTAACAAATTCCACTTTCCATTTAAATAATTTAATTCCTTAACTAAGTAATTGTTTTACTTTACATTTCAAAAAGTATAAGAAACTCACTGTTAAATCATGCTGGGAAACAGCTTTAACCTTTCAAAAGACGTACCTGTGGTTCAGAAAGATTTAAATGTTAAACATTAAAGTCACTCTGCTGTCATGGCCTCCTCATGGAGGAGCTGGGAATAATAACATATGTGAAATACATATTACTCCACAAACCTCAAATTTTAATCATTGTTCAAATGTAAAATTTTATTTAATTTTTATACTATCCTGATAATTAAGTTATAGTTTATTTTGATGCAGATAATGAAAACTATAACATGGAGAAGTCAAGTGATATCCTTACCTTGGAAAAGCAGAGGGTAGAATTCTTAACTCTGTATTCAGTCCTTAAATAAAAATTGCCTACAGGCAAAAACAAAACAAAAAGCTGGAGAATATATGATCTTTCTTTGGAAGGCTTGATGCCTTCAGTGTTGATCAGACAACCTGTCCACCCCGTTCCCCATCAGCCACTCTCTCCATGCACACAGTCACATTCCCATCTCAGAAGTAGGGTGCTGGAAAACATACAGCAAAGGGCATGAAGGATGATCAAAGTTATCCTTATGAAGAACAGTTTTCTAAGAAGAAAGTGTCACTCTTCCTAGGACAAAGTGAGTTAAATAGGCATTTTCAGCCTGGAACACAGGTAAATTGACAGGGATATAAATGTTACTATGGAATAAAATCATGAATGTCCTGGAGGAGGTTAATACTGCAGTGAGGGGCTTCAGGGTTGGTCTCTGTGAGGGGTCGGGTCTGCCCTGTGTCAGACAAAGCCAGTCCCAGCTGTCTCCAAACAGACCCACTTCAGGGCACAGCTGAGTCCCACAGCCAAGATGGTGACACATTCAGAGAAAATGCCTTTGAGAAAGGGTGAAAAATGCTGCACAGCAACTGTGAGAGAGAGAGGAGTGAGAAAATATGAGAAAAAGAGCCCTGTAGACACCAAGGTCAGTGAAGGAGAGGGAGGAAGTAACCCAGAGCTGAGATTCCCCTGCAGCCTCTGGAGAAGATGATGGTGAAGCAGATTATCCCCCTGCATCTTATGAAGGACCCCACACCAGACCTACAAGATTTTTCATCTTTTTTTCTCCCCTGTCCTATTAAGGAGGAGTGAGAGAACAGCTGGGTAAGTGTCTGGATGCTGGTAAAGGTCAAGCCACCAAACCAAATCAGGAAGTCCCTGATTCACTGAACACTGGCATAGAATTACAGAGTTATTTTAATCTAGTGAAGACATCTCTTGTGGCTCACTGTAAGACCATTGTCTGATCTGTACAGCCATTGCTCTGTAATATGTCAGTGTGCTTTTAGTGGTGATATGACATGTGAACTTACACCATTTCTTAGTAGGTGGAAGAAAAGGTGGCTAGACTTACCTCAGAATGAGCAAAGTAAGATCCCACAAATGGTTCATCTTTACAATGACTTATATTAAAATATACTAAAAATCAATTTTTTTAGAGGAAAGTAGTATAAAAAAATATCTAGACTGACAACAATTTTATTTGTCAAAATTGTCTATATATCTCTGCTTGTACATAGACAAAACCCTCTTTTTGAGTTTAACAGTGCTTTCAGTCCAAGCCAGTAAGCATGGCTGGAGATGTGAACAAGAGCCCACATGTTGCTGTTACTCAGAACGATAACCTTAATAATTAAAGTGAGTTTATAGACTAAAATACTCAAGACCTGCTATTTTACCAATACCTTCCAGTAATTCCTCCTGTGTTTTCAGAAGGCCCACATACCTTCTCATTATACAGTGGAAAGAAATCAACATGAACAAAGACTCACAGGATATACCAGATATACGGGTGAAATAAATGAAATTACGAGAGAGGAAGTGCAAATGGTAACACAGGGATGCTGAAGTGGCTTGCACATCTTTGCTAGACAGATTAGACCTATGTGAAAACTGCTGCAGGGAAGCCAAATACTGAAACTTAATATACTGTAAGAATTAAAGCTACATTAGTTCTCAAACACACAGAAAAAGCTTTAGCCTATTGACTAGATGCAATTTCTGCCAAATGCAGAAAGCCAAATGCTAAAGGCTATCAGGTCTGATCCTGAAGATTCCAATAAATGAAGACAGACAGAGCTCATTTGCTAATAAGCATAAATAAAAATACATTGAAGAACAGGTTAAATAAGGTCAGACAATGTAAGCTTTGTATTTTAAAGGTACTTTGAGACAGCAACATCGTGAATTTTTTCCAGCCCATTCTTTGAACTTGCAGGTGCACCTCTACCTGAATGGAAATATTATATGCAAGTAAGAAGTAGTGTCTAACATACCAAGAAAAGAAAGTACCTATCATTTTAGAAACTATGTTAAGGCAAAATCTTTTTTTTTCTCCCCAGAAAAAAATCATCCCAATATAATAACAAAATATGAAAACTAGATGTGGATCTTCCACATGTTATGGCATCTGGGAAAAAGAAAACCATTCCATTCTGCAATGTGATAGGAAGTCAAAGGATTAATACTGCTCCTGTAACAACAGATACTCATGAAAAATATGTGCATTATCACTTTGCCCATTCTCCTCAATAAAGTACTAAAACAGCAGTCAGGGAAGCACCATCTCAAGAAAAGAATGAATGGCATATGTGCATGTTTCTTGCTGATAGCATAGTGTCCAGGTAGTGAGACAATGACAAATTCTATCGCATTCTGCTGAGAAAGAATTATACACATTGAAGCCAATTAGGACTAAAGTTCCAGCATTTTCTAGCAACCTGCATATCTTGTGTATATCAGTTTTAGTTGTGGACCCCTCTGCCTGGAGCTCAAAAACAAATTAGATGAACAATTTAAATGGTATAATTTAACCCTAATACCCTCAGTAAGTATGTCTCACCATGATTCCAAAATCAATCAAACAATTAACATGTGGAATTTTAAATCAATTATATTCAACTAATCTCCAATTACCTTTTTTTTTTCTAGGTTAGTTTAGTAAAGTATATAAAATTTAAAGAGCTCTAGAAAAAGAATATCAATAAGGAGCACTAAAGTATGCTTTAATGTTAAAAGCCATTCATGTGAACACCTGTAAACTGTTGAGTTTAATTGGGCTACACCTGCTCCTGATTTTCTGAGTTCTAACTGATTATTTGTCCCTATAGAGTACTGAGTTGTCTCTTTGTTTTTCCTTTCTATGTGTCTTTTTGGGGTACAGTTTATACAGAATGATACACCTGAGAAACGTGCAACCTACAGATCTGGAAGCTGTGTAAAAGGTGGTAGTTCTCAAAAAGAGACAATCAAAAGGTAAACATTCACAGTCCTAGTTGTTATGGTTTCAAAAAGAATATCACTAGCAGGGATGTGGCCTTATAATGATCTCACAGAGACCAATAGTCATGGAGACTCAACAACAGAAACATCAGAAGGAATGACAGTTTCCGAGTGAAACATTTCCTCCCCAAAATGTAAAAACAAGGCTGTGGTTTCTTTCTTCAAGCATTCACCATCTTTCTTCTTCTCCATGCACCATCACAGGAGACAGCACAAGGCCATATCATGTCCTGAAATGCACTTTATGTCTGCTCATTTTATGCAACCTGAGTTATACTGATGCATTGTGGCAAAAATCCTACTGACTTCCTGGATAAGACTCTTAGTGCATCTTTATGAGCCAGAGCAGCTATAAATCACTATTGCCTCTATGGATTTGCAGCAGAGAAAAAGAGAAGAGAGAATATCACAAGGCTGAACATAAGCAAGACTGTGGTAAATATAAAGATTTCAGTTCAAAACCCCTATTCTGCTACAGCTAGTCCTATTAAATGTTCTTCTATTTGAATGAAAAGCTATCTGAGCTCTCAGTTTTGCTTCTGCTCATCTCAGAACTGACCCTTTCTAGGATTTCCTGCATCAGTTCCATTACAAATGTTTCATTCCTATTATAGATCCAACTCAATCTGTATTTCCAGAATACACAAACATTTGGAGAAACAGACAACTCATGAAATGTTGCCAATTTTATTTATAGAGGAAGATCAAGAATGTATACATCTACTGTTATAGCCTAGTAGATTGAACACTGTAGTAGGTGGGAAATTCAGGTTCATCATCCTGTTCAGCATTAGGCAGTTCAAACTGATGTTCCCATAATCCCTTCAAAGTACCGTGATCAGCAGGATCAGACTATAGCAGATGTGGTATCTCATATGCTTCTTGAAATCATGCTATGGATAGACACATCAGAAACAATAGGAATGAGAGTTTGTTTCAATCTCTGTCCACTGAAATTGAGGATACTTTTACCACTGGCATTTATAGCAGCACTGGATGTTTTAAAAAACCCCTCTATACCTATTTATTTGAGAAAAAGTGATACCAAGCCCTCAGGCAGAAAGGGAAAGGTAGACATTACTTTATGCATGATTTAAAAAGGCATGTAGGAAATAAGTGGGAAACAATATGTCATTGCTCTTCCTAAATGACAACAGATGTTCAGCCTGAGTTAAATTTTCCCTTGACAGGAGTTCAAGGGTGGGGTAGAAATTAGTGCTTAAATGTAAAAATATTTTATTAACCATTTTTTTGCAGATCATAGAGGAGTTAATTTACCAGCAATAGAAAAAAAAAAAAGGCAAAAAGAGGTTATCCTTCTTCTGGAAAGCTCAGCTAAAATATATTGTTGT
>JANIJG010010876.1:3970-18389 GCA_024611175.1 Megaceryle torquata | reverse complement strand
TCCTTTCCTTTCCTTTCCTTTCCTTTCCTTTCCTTTCCTTTCCTTTCCTTTCCTTTCCTTTCCTTTCCCTTTCCCCTCATCACTTTTCCTGCTTTTACTTCCTCCCTCCTTTTCATTCCCCTCGCCCCCCATTTCCGACCCTTCCCGCCGGGAGCTCCCCCTCCCCGCCTCCTCCCGCCGCCCACAATGGGTCCAGGTCCCCGTTCCGCCCGCGCAGCCCCCGCTCCCGCGCAGCCCCCGAGCCCGCGACTCGACAGCGCCACCCGCTGGGCAGCCGCCGGAAGGGCGCCCCCTGCGCAGCCTCCGCGCAGCCTCCGCAGCTCCCCCGGAGCCATTTGAAGGCGCGAAATGACTTAAAGGAGAGGAGAGGCTGCGAGGCCCCTCCAGAGCCTGATATATATACACACCTATATTGCCCTTTGCTCCACACCCTGTGCCCCCGCCCCACGCTGTGCCCGGCTCCACAGCGGAGATTTCTGGACTGGTTGGGCTCTGTCACAATCTCCTGTTGGTTTCTTCTGGGGGACACAAGGTTGCTTCAGAGATTGAAACTATGAGCACCCGAGTCACAGTACCACAAGCTGGGCTGTAAAGTTAAAAGTTGGGGGGAAAAAAAAAAGAGTGTTTCATCCCAGGCTGGTTGCACGTGCGGCTCCTGAGACTCTTCCCAGGTTGTCTGTTCCTTGCCTTGCCCAAGGCAGGAATCGGCCCAGGGCACACAGCATGGCCGGGAGCTCACTGAGGACCATGGGACTCACCAAGCGCTCAGGCAGCTGAGGTGCTCTTCAGCTGGGCCCACCAAACGGGTGGCATCTCTCAGCTGTCATCTCTGCGTGCCGCAACTCCTCCTCTGCAAAAGATACCTCCCACAGCCTCCCTGACACAGCGCAGCGGGCAGCAGACGCCAAGCTGCCTGCTGAACTAAATATCACGTCGCTGCTCATTCAGGGAAAGATTTTGTTCCGTGCACGCAGCGGAGCAGGAGCCTTTCAGATAATGAGTTTGCAATCATGGAATTAAAAGCTTTTGCATTATGCCTGTGTGAAAGGGAGAGAAATGAAGGACTGGTTGGAAAACTCTTCTTTCTGTTGCTTGCTCAATGGCACTGCCTTAAGAGAGCTCTTTGTGTGCTGTCCTTTGGTGACGGCCACAAAGCTAAGAGAGAAACCAGAACATCCTGTGGTGGGGGGCAATTACAAAAGAAATTTTCCTAGAGCAGCTTTGGATGCTTTGTGTGACTTACCCGTAGCACGTGCAAATTTGCACATAACTGAACACAAATTTAGCAACCTCTGAATTGTCTGGATAGGCTCAAAGCAACAGTCACTTCTAAGCAATGGGATTATTCAGCTTAAAATTGTTAAAAATACTCAGTTTTCAGCTGTGGTCATCCAACAGAGATTGAACATTTAGCCTGGCATTGGTCTAGGACCAACTATTTGGAGTTGGCTGCAAAGGAAACACATTTTAATGGTTGATAAACAAGGAGCTGTATTTGTTTGAAATTTGTTTGAATTTGGAAGGCTAAAGTAGAATAGGGATTCATGGGTGAAGGTGCACTGCTCAAAGGTGAATGACAGATGATATTTATTACAGGGATATAAAGACGTTCCCTAGAAGATAGGACTGGTCAAAGCAAAAAACTAAGACCTTCTGAAAAAATGTTCCAGATTTCTTTTCTGATTTAGATCTTAGTTTCAATCAGCTAAAAGAAAATGTAGGGCAGTTACCACAATATTTTTTTAGGAAGAAATATTTACTGAAAAATCATTAACTTTTTCTGTTTGTTTGTTTGTAAATTATTTTTTTCAGTCTTGAAATTTAATCAATATTTAGGTTTTGGAAATAAAATTCAAGTAGTTCTACACATGCAATAGAAAGGGTGTGCGTGTACATTTTTATTGCATTACTATGTAAGTTTTCTATTTTCCTGGACTACTTTTTCCTGTTCCTTAACACATAAGCCTCATGTGCTGTGCATAATAGGAAAATACTTTTATCAGATAGAATCATTGATAACTTCATGCTCAGGGTTTCCTTGCCAGTTCAGCTTCTTAATGACTAATTTCCTGATGTAGCTACTGTATCTTGGGTTTGAAACCTGGCACGCTGGTGGGAAACATCCTGATCCTTTAGATGCTACTGTAGGTGAAACAACAGAGTACATCTTCAAGCAAGGGCTGCTCATGTGAGTAAGGATTTGAGTCATCAAAGCCCAAAAGGACGAGTAAGGAGGGGGAAGCTGTTTCACCAAATGCCTGGTAGCAGGAGCTGTAAATCCATAACCCAGATGAACAGGCTGATTTTGTGGATCATATGCACAGGAGTCGTGCTAAATTGGGTGGTGTTATTTGGAAAGCATAACAGAAAAGAGACGACACATACGGAGAGCTCTGAAACACAGATGCTTCAGAGCAGGATGTTGGGGTGGGTATATGAAATCACAGAGGTGCAAACGGTTTTTGTTCTCCATCTGAACCCAAAGTGGAGTATCTTTGCATTAAAAAAGACAGCTTTTTTAAGTGTGGCAGCGGTGTGCGTGACGCACAAGCTGGTGACATAGCCATCTTTGAGTGATGGCAGATATTTGCACCATCCTTGCTTTGTTCCTTTGCACCATCCTTGCTTCCTGGGTTGGAGTAAGGAAGGACATTTCAGGCTATTCTCTCTAATGCTCTAATTTTCATCTGCTGCATAGCAAACCCAAAACACTGGAGAGGGCAGCTCATGGCTCACTGGCTTGAGAGCTGCTCACCATGACGGGGGTCCACCAGCCTGCTGAGGCCATGAGGCCAGGCAAGCTGTGAATGCCCAGCCCAGAGGCATGTTGGATGCTCGTATCTTCTACCACGCTTCATCTTGATTAAACTATGATGAAATGAGGCCTTGAGCCTCAAACGTACCAAGGGGTAACTTGATATAAATGTGCAGCTGCACTGATCTCCTGAAAAGGGTGAGTTGCACATTTTGCAATTAGGGTGAGCTAATTGTATGCTGCCACAACTCAGCTGATGGGTGGTAACTTATTAAACCACAGTAATGTGAGCACTTTGAGTCATAAAACCATACCCAAAGTGTTTGCAGACTCAGGGCCTGAGAACCCATTGCCCTCCTATTCTGCTTCATCGTCATCTCAAGGAAAAGGAGACTAACTGAAACCCTGTGCTCTATAGTCTCATGCAAGATGAAGTTTCCCAAGGGATTTTTAATTTTTTAGCCAGAATTTCAAAGAAATTAACAATGTTTTCTTTTTAAATGCTCTCAAATCAAAATATTCATTTTAAGTGGGAATGTTTGGGAAAGAAAGACTTCTGGAAATTTTCATCATAAACACTAGTTCTTGTAAAAAAACATGAAGAGTCATATTCAGAGGGCCTAAATTTCCCCTAAGTCTCTGGGTCTTGTGTTTCTTACCTGCTAGGGATCTCTGCAGGCCTAAAGCCATCCAGAAGGGAACCTGTCCAATTTGGTGGAACTGTGGCTGGAGTATTTTTTTAGGTGTAATGTACTTTTAATCTGTAGCACTTGCTAGTTCCTTAGAAGCTTGAAGAGAAAATTACCTGCCAAATGCTTTCATTCCTCTGTACTTGGTCATTAATATTGTGCGCACATGCATGGGACTGGGCAAAAAGAGCCTGTTGGGTTTTATTTTTTTCAGAGCTTTCCCAATTCCAACCCTTTTAGCAATGCTGATGATTTGAGCTTTAACCTGGAGAGAATAGTTCAGATTCTGGCCCTGGTGTAGTCAATGGGATCTTGTTATTGATCTCTCAGACCAGGATTTCAGCCCACTGAGCTGGAGACAGGTGAAGGGTATAGAGCATCCTTTCTTCTAAATGACTTTTTAATGAAACTGAAGATAAAACCATTTGTGCTTGGGGGTAATGCCCTGCTGAAGGAACTGGGACACAAACCCGGTAAGAAGGTGCTTGTTTGTGAAAGCAGATTGAGGGAACTAATAGAAACAAATGTAGGCAGTCAGGGAGTGACCTGACTTAATGGTGGGCAATGAAGAAACAGCCCCTCACAAACAGGGAGAGGGGTCTGGGCTCTTGGTGTGTGGCTGTCACACCAAAGGTGGGGGTGGCAGTGGCACCACTTTGCACTCTGCAAAACGGGGGGACCTCATGGCTTCAGCTGCAGTTGCCTTCACCCAGGTTTCCTCCCCTGGCCTCTCTGCTGACCACATATCTCTCCTCTGAGGGGATAACATTAGAAAAATAGACAAAAGACTCATTTCACAGGACTTCCTAAGGCCCCTGTCCCTTCCCTATCAAGGGTGGTGCCAACAACAGTAGAAACACACTCACTAATGCCAGCGTAGGAGTGCCTGTAACACCTTTGTGTCCATCCCTCTATTTGTTTGCTGCCTGCTGTTATGTTCAGGAGATCACAACGTTTCAGCAAATGCCACCACGTTCTGCTCCCAATGGAGCTCTTTTCCCTCTTCCCTTGAGGGAGGGAAACACACTTAAAAGAAAAAAAAAAAGAAAAAGAGGTGTCTGGTGCTGACCTGACCTTTGTGGTTTTTATTCCCATTTCTAAATGAAATCTAAGCTGAGATACCCCATGCAAAATCTCAACCCAGGGCAGTTGTTGTCTGCACTCTAAGAACCAGTGAATAAATGTTTTGAGGTAGCCTTAATTATAGCTGTGAGAATGACACCAGTGTAACATTTAGAGTGTGAACATAAAATATGGCAAATCAATCAGAATATGGAACCACACTCGGAAAATATTCAGCTGATGATGTTCATGATCACACATTAAAAAAATAATTTAAAAAAATAAAATAAAAAAAAATCACGTGTGGAAATTCACTCCTTCAGCCAATGGAAAGAGATACTTTTCTATCTCATAGTCTACAAAATTCTGTCACCTACTACTCAAATCACAGTTAAAAGGAGCTGAATTTATCCCTTTGAAAAAAAAAAAAGTTTTACAAGCCGTTATTCATGCTCAGCAATCACACAGACATTAAATCTTATTGCAAAAAGAGGGGGGAATGCCTCTTCTCAGCGTTACAGCTGCAGCTGTTTGACAGAAGTAAGTGACTTCATAAACCCTCCTGATTTGGCAGTGGGAGAGCAGAGTTTTATGCTGTCTGCTGCACAGTTACAGGGGCTGAGAAAGCTCTGCAAAGCAATCTTCACAAATGTTTCACCTCAGTTTATAAATACCTTTGCTTCGCCGTGTTAATGCCTCTTTTGCTTTGCTTTCCATTCACCTCCACTGGATCATCTACCAAGACCTTTTATTGCTTTAACGTGATTGATCCCACTGGTCCCACATATTTTTCTTCTTTTTTTTTTTTTTCTTTTCTCAACAGAAGATACTGCACCTTCACCTTTCCATTGGTTTGTTGGCTTAGTATGGTGAAATGCAGTAAAGATTTAACAGGCTCTCTTTATGTGCAGTGTAATCAGGCCTTCTCATGGAAGAGTCCATACTTAAGCACTATATTTTCTCTGTCTCTCTTAAGTGTCCACTCCATAAAGAATTGAAAACACATTTTCCTGAGCTGTGAGGAAAATAGGGAGATTTCTGATGGTCATCTTCTCAGCCTCCACCTTTCTGTATTCATTTTGAGACCTTATTATTTAAGAATGAATCCCTGCTCCTCCAGAGCAACTTCTGGAGATGTTCCCAGCTCCCATTAACACGACTTTGGTATGAGTTTGATGTGAGAAAGCTATCGAGTACTTTTCAGGAACACCATCTCCACTGGGAAGACTTCACTGATGTAAAGTCAGCAGGAACTCTTGCTATAGTAAAATCTCCAGGATTCACCTTTCAAGTTCTCTCTTATTTTTATAGGACCATTACAGCTCATAGGCCTTGCTCATTCCTTGGCCAAGCAGCCTGCTGTTTCACATTGCCAGGAGATTTTGCAGGATTTGTCTCAGAGCAGATCGGACTGGGATATAAGAATCTGAGGGGAAAACTGCCAATGAACAAATGAGTTTCTCAATGATGGTCTTCAAACACTGGTGGGCTTCATGTAAGTCTCTCTCAAAATGTTGTCCTTCTCTTTGTAAAGCCATATGGCTACAGATGTTTCTAAACTCGATGCTATCCTAAAAGCAAAAGGAAAAAGAAGTGAGTGAAAGATAATGCTCCTCAAGTTTTATAGGCATGATTTTCTAAGCGGAAACTTCCTAATCATGAGTCTTCATCTGTGGTTTAGTGTGAATCGTGGAATCACAGAATGGTAGGGGTTGGAAGGGTCCTCTGGAGATCACCGAGTCCAACCCCCCTGCCAAAGCAGGTTCACCTAGGGCAGGTTGCACAGGAACAGATCCAGGCAGGTTTTGAAAGTCTCTCGAGAAGGAGATTCCACCACCCCCCTGGGCAGCCTGTTCCAGGCTCTGTCACCCTCACAGTGAAGGAGTTTTTCTTCATGTTGGGGTAGAACTTCTTGTGTTCCAGTTTGTTCCCACTGCACCTTGTTCTGTCACTGGGCACCACTGAAAAGAGACTGGCCCATCCTCTTGACACCCACCCTTCAGATATAAACATTGATAAGATCCCCTTTCAGCCTTCTCTTCTCCAAGCTAAACAGCCCCAGGTCCCTCAGCCTTTCCTCATAAGAGAGAGATATGAAACATCTTCAGTTTTGAGATATGTGTAATGTAACCATTAAATACTGCTACAAGCTGTCTTGGCAGGAAGCCTTGGGTAGCAGTTTCACCTACTCACTTTCAAAGGGCACTTTCTTCCCCAGAAATCAGCAATTAAGTTGGTTTTTTTTTTGTTGTTGTTGTTGTTTTTGTTTGTTTTTTTTTTTTTTTTTAATTCTGTTTCTACCAGACAGACCTTTTGTAGCTGTCTTCAAGCAGTTCAACTCCCTCTACCCTGACAGGCAAAAGTAGGATCTCAGGGAATTGTTATATCCAGACATCTCTGGAGAGTTCCCAATGGCTCCCAATGGGACTTTGTGGCATAAGCCCTTTCTGAAACATCACTTCCATGGAGCGTCCTTCATCTGTAACGTGACTGGGATCACCAGTGTATCAGGTGTCCTCGACAACCCTGCAATTGCACTCTATAACAAATTACAAAGACTTCCCAGTCTCTCAGATGTGGCATGGCTTGCGGCACGAGAAGTGCTGCTCAAACACCCGCCCGTGCTGGGGAAATGCTCTGCATGGGGTGAATTCATTCCTCAATCCAGTCAAACCAACATCGTATGTTGCAGTTCATGGAAACCCCTGCCTGCTGTGTTTAGAAAAAAGCTAAGTGGAGACAATTTTCCCCTAAGGACCTGTAGTGCTGCTGTCTGTAGGACCTTGCCTACAGCAGGGGAAACCTTCTTGCTGTTGAGTTGGGCCAGCATAGGTCTGTGAACACCGCAAGAGGGGTGCACATCTACTATGCACATTCACACAACTACTAAAAGAAAATATCCCCCTCTACCCCCATCTGCTCCTACCTCTCCCTAAAAGAGGAGTAAGAGCACATGGCAGAAGCAGAGCTTTAACTTGCAATGGTTGCCCAGCCTGATTTGCTCTAGGAACTGGCTGTGTCAGCACAAAGGGAGGAGCATCTCCGTGCTGAGAACGAACATTTGGAAGTGAAGGGGTCCAGACGTCTTCTTCTGGCAGCAGGATCAGCCACTGTCATCCTAAAATTTATCTGCAAATGTGGTCTTAGTCACAGCCTATGCTTTTGTGAAGTCTCACATGCAATGAACGCTCCAGGACAAGCTGTCCTGGATGGACAAGAGATGGGGGAAACCTTCCCCTGTAACATATTGCGCACACCAGATTTTGGCACCTCTTACCTCCTTCACTTGATGTATTTAGTCTTAGTAGCAGCTTGTGCTTTTAGCTGAGAGGAAATTGAGTTTTAACATTATTCTAAAAAGCACGAAGGTCCAGACTTATTGTGGGTTTTACCTATGTTATTAAAAACAACAACAAAAAAACCCCCAGTTTTAAAACCTCCATTTCACCTAGACACTCCCAGCTTCATTATGGTCACAGCAAAAAGGATTTGCAGTCGAAGGATGAAAACACAGGTTAACATCAAAGCCAGCACTCAATGACCGCCCCAGCCAGCAAACAGAAGGCATTCATTGTGGAATTACCAAAACTAGCCATCCAACACCATTCTCAGGCCCTTAGGTATTGTATAATACTGTCTGTGGGTCTGCTGTGGGCAAGGTGAACTCATTGCTCTGGTACGCCCCTGTGCCGAAAAGCCAGGGAGTCCTGAGTCAGGATGTTAGCTGAAAAGTAGTCTTTTCACATATATTTCCAAAGTTTCCTTTTTCAGAAAGATTTTGATGTTTCCTTTGAAGGTCACCTTTCAAATCTGTTCTGTAAAGTTGCTTTAGGTATAAAATCCTTACTCAAATATATTAAAAGGTCAAATAAATTGCACTAAGTAAACAAGCTAGCTTTGCTAGCTTTTGCAGGTGTCCAGCACATGGGAGCCTTAGGATATATGACAGAGAATAAAAACTCAACTTATCTCTCCTTTTTCAGTAGAAGTGGGCAGTAGCTAACTAAAGGAAAAGAAAAAGTTTCAGAGTACAAAATCTTTTCGTTTTAACTTCAAGAAATAGGGCCCTTGTGAGCTGAACTGATAGAGAGCAACAACTCCTGCAGTACTTTGCCATTTAAAAGAAGGTAACAGGAATATTTGCAGTGATTTGATTTTAAGTGTTTTCAACTGCAGGACAGGAGCAGATCTTCCCTGCAGCTTTCATTTGTCAAGATCCATATGTTTAGACAGATGAGTTCATAAAGAACCTCCCCCAGAATAAAAACAGCATGGCCTACTAGTTTCAAGGCTCTTTAATTTATGGCTTAAAATTTTCCACTGCTCTGGGTCTGTTTCATGCAGTTGTCACTCAGTGGTAGGCTGAAATTTCAGGATGTTTCTGATGGCCCAGCTTTTATTTTTTAACCTTAACATAAAATTGATACTATCCACCAAGTTGCTTTGCATTTATGAAGAGGCCACATTTATAAAGGCTTCCTTAGAGAAGATATAAACTGCTTTCTTCCATCTTTTATTTTACTCAAAGATGCCAACCTGACCCATCAAACAGATTCCTACAGCTGGCTTTTACAGACAGCTGCCTTTTTCTTCAGCACACTCAAATTTTGCACCCCGGCCTGCTGCCAACCCTCAACATTTTTTCTTAATCTCCATGTGCCCTGGTAGACAAAATTTCCACTGAAGTCAGAGTGGCAGTGGTGGTGCCCTGGTTCCAGGTGCTGGATGCTCTCCACAACTGGCGGGCCAAAGTCTGGGAGTCAGGGCTGGAGTGCCAGAGCTCCTGATGTCCATTCCTGGTAACTCAGCACCTCCACTGACCTATTTTATATTTTTGCAGTTTAAATTCTCAGGGTAGCTCAGCTTCTGGAGGCATAAAATGATCATTTTAGAAAGTGATTCCTTGGGTGCACGAAAGTCTAAGCTGGAGCTTTTTCCCAGAGGCTCTACATGTGGTCAGTGGGGAACAATAGGAATGGTTTATCTGAGCTGTTTCAGATGGATTTATAGGATGAACTGAATCTGGAGTGCCTCTTTCTCTCTGATGACCCTAAAGGGAACATGCCTTGAGTAACTCAGCTTTGGGAAACCTTCATGGGGCAAATAAGCCCCACCTCTAGTCTGTATCCATCTCTCACCTGCTGTTTTCTAGAACAGTTACATTTGGAAAATATCTCTTAAGACATATGCCACTGAGAACGGTGGGGTTGTTAACAATTTCTTGTAAAGTTACTATTCCTGTGGAAAAAAAATTAAAAAATAAAATAAATTCCCCAGTCCCTGGTGTAGTTCATTCTGTGGTTTGCTGCTGCAGAGCCTCTTTCTAACGCAGCAGGTGCAGATGCATGCAGAGTACAGCACTATCATATTAATAAAATGGAATTGCCTAAGCATATTTCTTTTGAGCTTCCAGAAAGATTTTGGAGGAAATTCCTCACTGAAAAAACTTCAAATTGTCCCTTTGTCAGTATTTAAAAAAATATCCAGACAAATGAGTATTGATGCCTATAGCTTGCAAATAACTTTATGGAGAGTGAGGCAATTTTTTTTTCCAGGGTCGCACCTCATATTGATTACTTTAAAAAAATGAACATTCCAAGTGATTAGGTCCAGGAACAACTTCATAATATCAGTGCCTACAAAATGAAAAACGCACATGCTGGCACATTTGTTCAATCTGTGGTGGCAAGCAGAGACTCTGCTGCTGTTTTATGCGAATTCTAATGAAAGCAATTTATCTTGTCTCCCTCACCCCTCAGCCATTATTTATGAGTCAGTTTTCAGATCTCTCACATAAGGAAGTCACTTTGGTAAAGAGAACCAATCTCTGATTAGTGTCAGGAAATCGGCAACCAGAAAAGAAGCTTATTAGCTACCATTAGAAATGTCATCTAGCAACAGCCACCCATTCCACAGCGTGAATGAAAATGCCCCAGGTGAAACGTCCTGGCCTTATGCTGTGCTGAGGAGTTAGCAGAGATGCCTGGCTGCACCAGCCCTTGTTGTCCCTTTCCTGAGGAGCAGGACACCTCCAGTTCTTTGGTTTACCTGTGGCCAAAGTCAGTGGTGCTTGATGCTGTGCTATTATTTGGCCTGCAATGAGCTTGTGGTTTCTGTTTTGTTCCCCGAGGATGGGTCTCAGTATAGCAGGAAAACAAAGCCTGTGGCTGGCACTGCTGTGAGCAGGCTTTGCAGAGGCATCCCCCTGCCTGTCTGCCTGCCTGCGGGAAGCCTGGCAGGGCTGCCTCTTGCCATCGCTTGAGTTCCAGTGATGTGACTTGCTCTTAGTACAAATTAAGTGCCACTGGGCTGATTTCACAGCAACTGCACCGTTTCACCCCAGTGGGAAGATCCAGAGCCAAGGGACTACAGGTGGATGTGCAGGTTTGCTGATGTTGCTCCTTTCGGCCAGGAGCTCTGAGCCTGCTGCCCCAACCTTCTTCCTCTGCACCCAGCAGAGTAGCAGCACTGAAGCACAGGGGCAGGAGAAACGTGCACAGTCAGAAGTTTTTTTATTATCCTGCCCTGCAAATCTGGCACCTTTTAAGGATACTATTTTCTTTTCCCCCTTAAAGAAAATACCATGGCTGTTTTGCAAATGGGATGGCTATTTTAACTTCTTAGCGTGATTTATATTCCATTCCCTGCTGGCTGCCGTTAAGATTGGCCCAGTCCAATCTGCTACACATTTCTGATTTAGTACTGTCCTCACGACCCCTCGGTAACTTCAGCACAGGAGACAGGATGTTATCAAAAAGCTGGAGTAATGCAGAGCTGCACCTGAGCACAGCCAGGGCAAGCCGCACAGTTCTATTTCGGGAAGCTTTTATACCTTGTGTTTTTCCTTTTCAAATGCACTCACATTGCTGCTTAAAATACAGAATCTCTGTTAAAAAGAAGAAAGAAAGAAAAAAAAAGGCTGTTCTGTTCGCCTTGGCAGCGTGTAATTAAGGGAGAGAGAGAACGTGGACACTATTTGAGGGTGTCTTTGTGAAGGCAGAAGGGGCGAGGAGTTTGCTTGTGGATGTGATACCAGTAAACAGCTGGGTGATGAGGTTGCTAGGGTCCTGGGATGGGGGAAAGAGGCCTCTCAGCCTTTTCATGCAGACCCTTTGGCCAAGCCTATGTCTGCCTGTTTTGGGACTATTTTACAGAGTGGTTTTTTGAACCAATTCAGCTGATAAACCAGTACTGATACCATGAAGCAATAAAAGGAAAACAAGGAACAACCTCAAAACAAACCAGGAAAGTCAGGATTGTCAAGAAGGAACTGAAAGAGACATAAATGTAGCAATAAATGAGAAGTATCAAATACTGACTACTTGTATCATTTAATGTCCCTGAGACATAAACCCAGATCTTTCCTTCAAAACCAGTGAGTGAAAGGACATGCTACTAAGGGCTGCCATTTTGAAGGGACTTTGGCCAACTCATTGGCTTAGAGCTTATTTTTAGGGGCTTGTTCATCTGAATTTATGACCAGGTTATAATATAAATGGATCCCTTGGAATTGAGTTCACGTCAAAATCAAATCTGCAGCAGTAAAACTACTTGCAATTAGAGGGATCAATCATCTGTGGTGGAGGGTCTGAGGAAACCTAGCGCAGAATTTATGTAACCCCACTGTAGAAGGGAAGGAGGGAAAGTCCTGGATCTCAGTGGGTTATGATAATGGGTATTCAGTGAAAAAAAAAGGACCTAACTTCAAGTAGAATAGGAAAATTACTTCAAGTAGAATAGGTAAATTAGAATTCAAAGTAAACTGCAATCCCAGTGGTATCTAAAAAAATGTTTTCACATGAGACACTAAAGTAGTTGTGGGATAAAAAGAGGAAGAAAATAAAACCTTCACCGAGGTGGCTATATTTCAAGTTAGCATTTGTTTGTACAAAACCCAAGTATTATTAGCCTTGTCTATTTTAAATTACAAGCAATGAAGAAGCCTTACTGGAAAATTAGTATTGCAATAAGGTCTGTCCTGTTGCTTTACTTTCATTTTTGAAGAATCATGCCTAACAATTTCATTTCTTTTTATGTCATGCATAGCTTTCAATATCGCTCCTCCTATCTGTAGGTGTATTTATTCCCAGTGGTCTCTTAGAAGGGTATTTCTGGAGACTGAAAATATTTGGACCCAAATATTCAAAAGTTGCTTCTGATTCTTGGTGACTGAGTTGATGTATGAGCTGTATCTTGACTTGAGACAGCTTGGATTTGATTTTTAACAAATTGTGAACAAGCACAAAGCTGGATGGACTCGGTAAACTGATCTGGCACAAGTGAAAAGAGTATCTTGCAATATCTCAGATTCATCACTGAGTTATAGCAAAATTTTGTTCATAAGTATTTATCCACCAGATAAGACTTTAAGTGGTTATGTCTTTGCTGCTTCAGTATCTCCCAGCTTCCCACATTGTGCTGGTCTGTGCTGGGAAGCTTGACACAAAAATAAAAGAGCAGATTCTAGTTTCAGCTCTGATGGCCCAACAGTTGGTGTGTGCTACTAATGGGGTTTCTGTGGCATACACCTTTGGTACTAAAAATCAGGCAACTGCCATCCTCTTCTGCATGGTACAGCCAAGATATCAGAAAGACCTTCTGGGCAATACCAAAGTGAACTGACTTAGAACAAGACATAGGAGGCATATTGGACTCCAGCAACTAAACCTATGAATTGCAAGCCCATACCTAGGCTTTTTCTTAGACTTCTTCCCAGAGTGATATGCATAACCATCGTATTCATCAGAAAATTGCAGATTTTTTCAAGTGTATGTTCACTGGGTCTCATATGCTGGATATATAGTGCGTCAATCTAGAACAGGAATGGGTTCTGTGCATTGGTCATGTTTCACTTGCAGGTTACCTGTCATCTCTGCAGTTTATGCTGGAGCTTTGTCTCTTTTAGAACTGGAGAATAGCTTTACAGATCATGTGCATTTATAGAAATTTAGACATATAAAGCTGACTTCTGAAAAAGGTCTAAATAATCTTTCCAGGCTACTCAGCATATCAGTTAGTCTTATTTTCCCCAAAAGTGGTTTTATCCCCTGAATCCCTGTGATGAAACTGCATTGAACTGTTAGTAGCCTTCTATTTTGCAAGCTGTACACTTAAACTACTTAACTGAAAATTAATGTGAATGAAACTCTTCCAGTCCACATGGCAAGACCCAGCACATGCAATTACATGTGCAGTCCACCGCCCTTCTGCCAAAAGCCTGAGGTAAGTGTACTTTTCTCTCTCTTACTTACTTTTGGGTGGAGAGGAAACGGACGTTGCTGTAGGAGAGGGAGCAGGAGAGTCTGTTCTACTTGCACAAGCTGAGAAGTCGATTCTACTAATCGGGACATTTTGCTGCGCAGAGCCATCTCTCGAAGCGTCTCACCCCGTGCCAGCCGTGGGTGGGCCAATCTCTCTTGCCTGGGCTCACCTGGGCTCAGAGCAGATAGTTCTCCATTCTCTTCTCCTTCCTTAGGGCTTTTCCCTGGGGCTTTTCTTTCTTCCTCCCACTCCTGAGCCCCACCAGATTCAGACATCTCCATCTCCTCTCCTGAGCTGTGCCAAGCTGGTCCAGACCTGCTGGCCGTGAAGGTTTGGGTGTGGGAAGGCTGAGGAGGGCTACGGGGAGGATGGGGAAATGCGGCAGCCTGGAGGGTGCGGAGAGCTCCTGCCTGGTGCCCGATGGACACAAGGAGAGTGGCTGGACCATCCATCATCAGCCTTCCCAGCTTCAGTTCTGCTCCAGGCCTGGCTGTGGATTTTAAACCCGGTATGGCCCTTTCGCTCCCTCTTATCTCTGGTGCCGTGGTGGGGGGGGGTGGCCACCTGCCCCACCCACCTCTCCAGCCCCCCAGCCTGGCTTCAGCAGGTTGAAACCTGAAGGTTCCCAGGAGGGGTGGGTGGGTGGGTGGGT
>JANIJG010010875.1:53461-76344 GCA_024611175.1 Megaceryle torquata | reverse complement strand
CACCCCCCCGCAACCCTCCTACCCCGCTCCCCCGGCGGCCCGGCTCCCGCGCCGGAGAGGGGGAGGTCGGCAGCCACCCCGACTCACTGGCCGATTTCGCCGTCGCCTCACCTGAAGTGACCGGCCAAGGAGCAGCGGCAGCACCACACGGGCATGGGGAGCGCCGGCCAGCTCCGGGGTCCAGCGGGCCCAGCGATGAGGCTGACGGGGAGTCGCTGCACCGCAGCTCCCGCTCCTCCTCCTGTCGCTGCTGCTGCTGCTGCTGCTGCCGCCGCCGCCGCCACACTGGGGCCCGCGCGGCGCCGTCCCTCCTCCTCGCTCACAGGCGGCAGCGCTTCACACGCGGGAGGAGGGGCCACCGCCAGCACCGAGAAAGGGGGAGGGGGGGGCGGGCGAACACCGCTTCCTCCTGCCGGCCCCGCCGCGTGCGCCGGGGCGGAGGGCAGGGCAGCGCTGCGCCGCTGTCCGCGGGCGAAGGCGGGAAGCGCCGCCTCCCTCCGGGGAAGGCGGGGAAGAGAGCCCTGGCCCGGAGCGGCGCGGAGGATGAGCGGGAAGGAGGTGCAGTGATGGGGAGACACCGCCGAGGGCGAGGGTCGCGGAGGCAGGAGGTGCCGCCGCGACCCCCAGCACGCAAACGGCCCGGCGAAAGGCGAGGGCCGCGGCCTAAGTAGCCGCCTGTGGCCCCCTCCGGCTCGCGGTCCTGTCCGCACAGGCCACGCTTCCCGCCTGCGGCCTCGCCTCGGCCCGCGGCGCCGGGCAGGGGGGTCCTCGGTGGCTGAGGGGACTTGCAGCGGGCTGCGGCGGCAGCGGCAATTTCGAGGCACCGTTTGCCTCAGAGCCACCTGTTTCTCCAAACATGGAGCGTTGGTGACCTCCCTGAGCAACCTGCTCTGATGTTTGACCACTTTCACAACCAAAACGTGTTCCCTTACGGCCAAGGGGAATTTGTTTCAGTTTGTCCACATTGCCTCTCGTCCTGTCACAGGGAGCCACTGAGCAGGTCCTGGCTCTGTCTTCTTCATTCCTTCCCATCAGGTGTTTATGCACATGGATGAGATCCCTCGGACCCTTCACAGGCTGGACAGTCCCAGCTTTCTCAGCTGCTGCTCATAGTAGTTAAGGGAAGGAAATGAGCTGTAGCCAAGCATCTTCCAGGTTTCCATAGCTATTTGAGATGGCAACATCAGATGGCAGTGACTTCAAAACCAACACATTAAGGACATATTTGGCTTGAAGCACTGCTTTTTTTTCCTCCCATCATCAAATCTGATTATCTAGACTATAATGCTTGGGAAATAAATGGGAAACAAGGAAAAAGACTGTAACATTTTGGTAAGGCTCCCATGCCTCCACCTACTGCAATACAAGATTAAAGTACAAACCAATAGAAATAGACCTGCAAGGCTTCAGATGTCACTACAGGAATACGATCAACTCTGTCTGGACGAATAATGCAGTATTTCAATACCAGGGCTTCCCCGGGACAGGTGTCTCATCAATAACAAACATGTTGCCTGTAACATTCAATGTCACTGAAAGATGTATGAACCACAAGGCCCAGCCAGCAACAGTGTAGTGAAACTTCTGAGAGGAGTTTCAGAAAATTTGCCACAAGCCCATGGCGTGCAGCCTGGAGTATGAGGTGCTGAAGAAAGACCAGGAGAGAGTAGGAAGGACTGAGGTTATTTGCTCTCCATGCTGTTAAGCAAGATGGCAACTAGAGAATCTAGCTGCAAAACAACTTTCTGCCTGGCCAATGTAAAAAGAATGATAAAGGCAGGGCAATCTTAGTCAAGAAGTTCTCTTGCAGATGTAACAGATCCTGCCATAAAGCCAATGCACTTGCCAAGAGGGACAAAGAAAAGAAGCTTATGGAACACGCTTTAAGGGGCAGGTCTGTCAGGTTCCTGGGATCTTTTCATCATCTATTGGAGAAAATTATTTTCAGTGTTTTTCTTCAGCTGTTTCACACTGCTAATAAAATAATGAAGCCATACCTGCTTGAAGAGTAAAGAGGCAGCAATTTCTGTGTCAAAGAGCTATTGTGATAGCATGGAAGGATTGTCAGGAGGGTCCTTAGGGCCCTTTTGCATTCAGAGAGCGATTTGTCTGAGTATCTCAAAAGGGGTCTATGTAGTAATCTGTGAAGATAAGATAGGAGAAGAATTCTGTGGATGCAAGGTCAAAAGTCCCAGACAGTGCTAAACTGCATAGTGGTGATAACATCAGCAGCAATGTGGAAGGAACTGGTGCTTCTTAGCACCACCCTGGACTGCTTCAACAGAAGGATAAAATCAGACTGGAAAAAAGCCTGAGAGATCACGATGTGACAGATGGGTAGAGGCACACATGGTGCACATGGAAGGGATTAACCACATGGAGTCTGCTGGTGGTGTCACTCTTCTGGACATTTAAGGTAAGAGTAACTGGGAACAGTTACGTGTTGTTCTGTGTATTAGTGGAAACAAGTCAATTGTGGTTGTCTTTTGCAAGGTGGAGGAGAGAATTCTAAATAGGCAGTGGATGGTGGCAAGGTTATCGGGGTGTTGTGCTACCTGACTTTAGAAGAAATGGATGGAGTGATGCTGAACCTTGTCGGAGTAGCTTGACTGTCAGGGAGCATCAGGACATAGTTTCCTGAGACATTTAAAAGTATGAATGCTGCCATGAAAACCTGCTCCTATAAACACTTGTAAAAATCTGTTACATTATAAAAAAAATTCCGATTACAAATACCTATAGAGAAGGATGAACAAACATGCAGAGAGAGCAGCTCATCTGGTAGAGAACTCCAGATTTTCCAGTTACAGGTGGTACAACTTTGTCAGTTTCCTTTGCCACTTCACCAAATGGCAGCTATTGCCACCTTCTCATGGTCACTGCTGAAGTGCATGGGGGGATCTGGCTGTGGTTGTACTTAGTGTGGGGGGGAAAGGTCCACTCCAGCCTGTCGAATCACCCACAGCCAGACTCTGAGCTAATTATGGAAAGCTGGATATTCTTTATCATCTTTGACTATTCAAAGGTTTTTGTTGTTTTGCCATGTGGGAAGTCAACCTCAAGTGTGTTTGAAAGATGATATTGCTGGGAGAGAGAATATGAACCAGGATCTAGTCACCCTGAAGTGAGACTGGGAAGGAAGGGGCCAGAAAAGTGGATGTAAAGGAGCAGGCGGCTTCCAGTGCTTAAAAGACTTGTGATAAGTGGTAGGGGCCAGAAGTTGTTGCAGAACAGTTGTTGGAGAATTTGGTGGCTCCAACAAACGTCTATGAGTCAGCATGTTGCAAGGCATGAAACAAACTTTATGACATATTCCTGAGTAAGGCAAAAGGCATATATTAAAAATTGCCATGGATTTGCTTGCAAGAATAAGTATGTGTTTAGAAAGATCTGAGTGAGGACAACCTGTGGGCATATACTAGACTTGTTCTGTAAACTTAATCAATTAAATCTCTGAGGCAACTGTTTCAGAAGCAGAACAAGTGAATCTTTTGAACAGTTTGTATTTAATTTTGGGTTTGTAAACTGCTCTGGTGTTAATGTGCAAAATCATCCACGGTAAAGTAATAGGAGTGAGAGTAAGTGTTCATGGAAGTAAAGATTGTATTCTGCTGTGTCTTTAATGGTGGATGGTTTAATGGTTTAATGGTACTAGCTACAGCCTTTAATGAATTTGAGGTTTTATTCAGAGAATTTTCACTTTCTGAGCAACATTGTTACCTGCATTTAATGATAATAACTACACGCTAGATAAAATACGCAAATGGTATTTTTTGAAATGTTATTAGTCTGGAAGGTCTGTTTCCTTTTGCACTTCTACAATTCTCTAGTGTGACCTTTGAAGGAGCTGTTAGCACTGTAAAAAAACCCCAAACATTTGTGAAAAATATACTTGGAAAATATACAAAGATTATTTTAAATTGTTCTATGGAAAGACTCTGTCAGTTCCTTGCATAATGTTGCATCTCTGTTTTCTTTATCTGACCAGGACTGACTGTATGTTCTAGACCTAAAATACTGTAGATGATCAGTTTACACAAATCTTTGTTCTTGTATCACCCTTGCTTGTCTTTGCTATTTTCTACGCAAGTTATTTTGCCTAGATATATTTCATTGATGTGTTTAAGAGTTCTAACATAAAACTAGGTGAGTTGACTGACATAGAGAGAATATTCAATATATGGATTATTCTACTAACACAAGTACACTGTTTCTGATAGGTGGTCAGCTCTGAATCTTTCCTGGATGTAGCTGTAAATTTAGTTATCCTTGGTAATAAGCACAAGATACTGTTTGCAAGAAAAAAACGCAGAGCCACGGCAGATGAATGCAGATGAACATCTGCCCTTCCAGTTCTAGGTTATTTTTGTATTATATTAAGGAAAAATAACAATGACAAAACATTCTGCATGGGGACAGGAATTATTTGAAAACATTCTGTATCTGATCTGAAATACAAAATGCAGGAGCAGATTAAAAACCAGCAGAGCACAGTGAAAGTGGTTGTGAATTCATGTTATCTTAAAACTTGGGCCAGTGATTTGCTTTAAATCAGTTTGCTATCAAGCAATCTTTACAACACGTCTGCAATATTGCCAAAATTGCAGACCATTCCACCATGCTTCTAGGGCATGGAAGCATGGTGAAGGAGACCTCTTGGCATCATCTCACTGATAAACTTGCAGTAGTGTTTTTCAAATAGGTATTATACAGAATATATAATTGATATCTAACATATGAGTCTTGCTCCTCATTTGATACTCTTCATCTCTGTATTTTTGCACATGTTTTACTGTGGAATGGCTGTTCTGTAAGAACTGGATAAATATTTACTAGACTTGACCCTCAGTATTGTAAACTGCCCTCACTGAACCAGCTGAAGCACTGTGCTGGGGTAGTGTCTTTATGCCAAGCTGTGAAGGCACTGGGATGGATGGAGCTCAGTACCTGACCTGAGCAAAATGAAAGCAAACTTCCAGCCTGTGGCAAAATTCCTGTCAAGGTATCTTCTGCATACAATGAGTAGTTCTTACCTCATCTGTTGTAAAATGTCTCATTCTGTAACTAATCCATCTAAGGCTACTGATAATATTAATGTTAAAAATTTGTAATGCTACTTTATATCATATCAAACTCTCCAGATGCACATTTATTTTGGGGGAAACAATTTTGCAATTTTTAATTGGGAAAGGCTCCCTATTACCTCAGAGTTTTTCCTATTTAATGACTTTAGGACATGTTTGGGTTTTGTTTGTTTGTTTGTTTCTAAAAAGAAGAAGAACTTTCCCATTCCCAGTACTAGCACATCCTTCTCTGTGTTTGTTATTTTACCAAAGTCCAGCTCCTGGAGACAAATTATTATATAGGCTGCATCTAATCCTCTGCTCTCAAAAATCCGGAAAATGTGTCTCAATCACACTTCTGATTGGGCAAAAACTTTGTCAAAGGCAACTCCTTAGATATAAATTAATTTCAGCTCCATATATTTTGTAGGCCTGATTCATAATTTCTTAAATACTTGGAGCTAGCTCCTTTGTGTTGCTTTATTTATTTACTTATTTATTTCGCTATAACGCTGTGATGCAAACAGCACTTTTGTATAAATATAAGAATGTACAGCTTGTTCCTGACAGCATCCAGTGTGCGCTTCGTGTCGCCTTCTCAGAGTCAGAGGTGCCCACTCTGTAGAGGACTGAGGCTTGTCACAGGAGGTGTTGAAAAAGGAGCACAATAATTCTAAAGATGTCAACATTTTAGGATTGAATTCATGATGAATTTCATGTTTTCCTGTTCTTCTGTTACGGAACACAGATTGTTCCAAGTCACTCCCGAACCTGCCTGTTATGAAAGCCAGGTTGCATCGCTGAGGGATAGTGACGAATCCATAGGGAAGCTTTGTATGCTTGCACGGATGTTTGAAAAGGGCGAGGAGAGGATTGTGTGCAAAGCAAACTGATCAAGGCTGGCATATACGAAGGCACAAGGGATTTGAAGAATAATATAAAGAATGGTAGCAATGGTTTTCAAAACAAGGACAAAACCCATGGGTTGAAACAGCTGAAATCCTTCAGTTACAATAGGTTGCAGCGTATTGTACTCCAACATATTTTGTTGTTGTGGCTTCTGCATTCCTCCCTCCTTTAATCTATTCAAAATCCAGCTGTCATAAGGATCCTATTGCTTTTGCTGCTTCACACGTTTCTTTGAATCACACTTTTGTTGTGTTACCCGAGTGGGAAGTAAAGGAGAGAGTTGGAGAGAAACATCAAAACAAGGGTGTCATGTAGTGGCAGATGGAGCATTCAGGAATAGCTCTTGAGGGTATTTAATTGAAAAGGAAAAAAAAACACTTTTGGTCATCAAACTGAGCAATGTAATTGCTTGCAGGGTCTCGGAATCACAGCTGCCTTTTCTTCCTGTTTTCCCTATTATCTGTCACAGCTATTTGCTGCATTTTATTTCTGGTCACATCCTTTGGAGAACGGTGCGTGCTTGTGTCTTTGGGTGGGCATGGCCATCCAGGAGCCTTGTTTCTGATTAGGCCTTTCAACTTGTGCTGTAAACCAAATTCAGTAAGTGACAATGAAAAAAAAAAAAAAAAGAAAAGAAACCACCTAGATGATCAAAACATTTTTGAGAAAATTACTGCTACTGCCAATCTCTCATTTCACTAATTCTTGTAACCACTCAGGTAGCATTCAATCCCATGTTAGTGTCGTCGAGACCCATCAGTGCTTTTTAGATTCTCTTGCGAGATGATCAAAATATTGGTTTCTGTTTTCATTCTGACACTCTCATTCCTAAAGCTGACTGATAATAATGAAAAGTGACAAATGTAGGTTTGGGGTTTTTTTCTCTATTGCCAGTGACTTGCAGCTTTGTCCCAGAATGGGAGAAGCAATTGCTGAAGGGAAGTCACTTTTCACAGTACCCAATACTCACCACATACTTACTTCAAACCTTCTGCCTTTTCTTCTGTTAGGCACCAAAGGAAACCAAAAGAAAAGCCATACAAAAGGTTTTATCCCTTTAAGTGTTAGACTTCTAACTCTCAAAAGCACAGTACCCACCGACAGTTTGGTTATGGCTACACCTCCGTAGCAGCAACACTGACCACACTTTTCAGTGGTGTAGGAATGTGCCTTATTATTTTAAGTCACACAATTTTAATTGCCACATCTATTAACTACTTCATATCTGCAAGGATTTGTAAATTTAAAGAGTGAAGTAGGAGGTGTGACCTCTCTGTAATTGATTAATTGGGTAGAAAGGAGAGGCTGTAGGTGTGAGGAGTGTGAACCAAAAGGGAGCTCACATTGTCGGTGTGCCTGGGTGTGTGCTTAAATGACATATAGGTGTCCTAAAAAAAAAAAAAAAAGACAAAATCCAGTCCAAAAAGCAAACCACCTAATTAACAAGTATTGTTAAAAGCTTTAGAAACAATAGGATTTTCTGTTCTGTACCAAATACATTATCAAGCCTCTCATAAGCCTGTCTAATCATAACTTTCCTCACTATTTTGTAATTCAGTCTTTTCTTTTGTGTCCTGTCTTGTTTTTCAGACCATAGGAATGGTCTGTAGCTTGCATGTGTTTGAGGATAGAAAGGGATTTGACTTGGGTGGTGACCTGGCAAAATTTTTGGAAGCATTTGCCAGTAATAACTGTACTCATAGCCTGTTTGTTTTTCTAAAGAAAGTATGTAGGGCAATAGATGGGCATTTTTAAGGACCAGTTTGAGAAAACATGTAGCTAAAGGCACGTGGATAAGTACTGACTATATATTTTCCTATCTGAGAATAAATGGATTATTCCACAGTCCACTGAGGTAGAGTTTATTTTTTTTAGCCTTTTTAAAGTTTCTCTCTCTGTTTCATTTTCGTGTATATGGGCTAAAGGATTATTTGTCTGAATGTGTGATTATTCCTCTCTGGCTGCTGTAAATACCATGGCAGTTTGCATGAGAGGTGCTGTATTTACTGTATTCTAATGCAGTTGATCCTCTTTACCTCACATAAAAATGCAGAATGTATTAAAACTTCAAGGACACATTCTGAGAGTAATCACAAAGCTCTCAGTGTGAAAAGCTAAAGGCCACAATTTCTTTTAGGTAAGGAAATAAAAATAATCAAAATGAACCATGAAGCATTACCTGCACCTAGTGGTAAACTTGCTTCACTTTAGCAGCTATGTCTGAAGGAAAACAGTAACAATTAGCTTGATGGACAAAACAGGGAAATGAAATCTACTGGATATTTCATACAGAATCACAGAATCATCTAGGTTGGAAAAGACCCATGGGATCATCGTGTCCAACCATTCACCCTACTCCACAAGTTCACCCCTAGACCATATCCCCCAACACTACATCCAAGCGATGCTTAAACACATCCAGGGCTGGCGACTCAACCACCTCCCTGGGCAGCCTGTTCCAATATCCCACCACTCTCTCCGTGAAGAATTTTTTCCTAGTGTCCAGTCTAAACCTACCTTGTTTCAGCTTGAAGCCATTCCCCCTGGTTCTGTCACTAATTACCTGAGAGAAGAGACCAACACCAACCTCTCTACAATGTCCTTTCAGGTAGTTGTAGAAAGTGATGAGGTCTCCCCTCAGCCTCCTCTTCCTCAAACTAAACATCCCTAATTTAATTAATAATTTTCTAAAAATGCTTATGACAAATCTTCTCTATTTTTCTAGTGCTTACAGGGTGATCTTCATCACTCTACCCTTTTTTTTTTGTCACTCAAGTACTGAATTCAACAGACTCTGGTGGAGAAGTCATGTTTTCTTTATTACTGTAGCATCTAGCACTATTATAGATTAGTGTGGATTATAATCACTGGGAACACTAAAATACAAAGACATGTTTATAATTATATTTTAAATGAATAAGCAGCATTCAATACCAGATAAAAGCAGATGCTGTTATATCCCCTAGACTGTATTTATCTCAGTAGTCAAATATAGTTTACTGGTGACCAGATGTCCTGATCTGCATCTTCAAAGAACATTTTTGGATGAATGCATGATAGAAATAAAGTTATCCAGCTCCTCAGTGGGACTGCATTAAAATTTATCGGGACAAGTTCCTACAAGCAATTGGCACAGACGCAGACGAGGCTCTTACTTCTGCATGTTCTTAAGTGGCTTAGTGTTTCTGGTACAACTTTGTTTTGGGCTCAGCCCCAGTAATGCGCATAGGTCTCTGCATTTGCTTAGAAAGCCCCATGCTATATCACTGAAACAACAGATGAAAGCCTCACTGATAATAGCTTTATTCAACCTTGCTGAAAATGTTAAATCTAGGAACAAAAAAGGCTTAACTGTTCTACACGCCGGCCAACTGGCCTTTGCATATTACAGCAAACAATTGCAAGCATTTAGCATTTCAGTACACATAAACCAGAACTACTTGGGAATGCAGCATCTGAATACATACCCCTGATGCACCCACGCTGCCGAAGGGCAGAAACAGACAGTTCTAATCAATACTGGGAACCTTGTATTTGGAAAACTACATATTCTATACCATTCAGTTTCACTTTCACACATTCAGATGCAGCTGAAGACATTAATGCAATTTTTCTGACACTCCTGGAACTCTTAAACAGAGTCTAGGCTTGCTCATTTTGCACTGACCTGGTAGAGGAAGGGAGGTAGGAGACGCTTTGCAGCTTGTGTACCTCACCTGGGGCTGGAATCAGGGATGACTTCCAGCTGCTGCATGCAGAGCCCAGTTAGGTGCAAGCTGTATCAACAGAGCTGGAGCCAGGCAGGTCTGCTTGCCACAGCTGTCCACTGAAGAGCATCATCTTCCCCAGCTAAGTGTTTCTTTATGTTGCTCTTCCAGGGAGCAAAGACACTGGTAAAAGAGCGAAGGATCTTCATGAAAACTGTGATGTAAATAGTGTAGAGTCTGTTTGTTTGCACTTGTAGTCATTTTGGGTCCCTGACCTGCTCATGCTTGTAAATTCTACATTTAAAAGCTGGTGTAAAATAAATCCAGAGACAGGAAAAAGAGAAAAGCAGTGGGTTTTTTTCTCTTTTGAATTTCATATTTGTGACTTTTTTTTTTTCCTGAGTTTGAATTACTAGTTACAACTAAAATAATTCATCTTGATAATCCTTATTATGAAAAGAAGATTTTTTTGTTGTTGTTGTTGCATTTAGTTGCTTAATTGTATGTTTATTATATGATTATATGGTACTTGTATTTTTATTTTCTAGAAGTTCCTTTATCTGATAGGGACTAACTTATTTTCACTCTTAAGCTATTCCTTATAGAAAAATTCATGGCTTTGGTTTAAATACTTGACAATCCCTGACATTTTTTTAATTTTAGATGTCAGGTATACTCTCCTTCTCTTTGCTTTAAAGCTTTTCCTTCTTTCTTCCATCCCTTTCTCGAACCCTTCTTCCTTCAGGCCAACAGCATATGAACATCTATGTTCAGATGATTTCTATTAGACTTCTTTTTCCCTCTTGTTCGTTCTAATACCTTTCCTTTATTTGCTTTTATTCATTGTGATTTATCAGAAATACTTAACTGAGAACAACAAAACTTCATCACATTAGGATGTTCTCTATCTCAGCAGAATATAACCGTGCACTTTCATTTCAACTACAGTCAAACCCCACAGGACTCTTTTAATTTGTGCTTAGACTCTTCCTGGGAAGTTTTAAATCGATCCTTGGTAATCAATGAGCTAAAGTTTTGCCTTTTCTCCTGTGGGTTATCACACTCCGTACGAACCAATGACCGTAAGGTCTCATCACAGGCATTGGCAGATGCTTTTTGAATGAAAGATCACCATAGATTTTAATGCAGGAAAAGCAATGTATTTCCATAATCTTCCTCTTGGAAATTGCTGAGCTATAGTCTATGTATCTTGTTCTGGCATTCACTTACAGAATCTACTGACTTCATAATTTCTTGGCCTCGCTTACAGACCTAAGGCCCTGTGGCTTTGTCCGCCTATTATTTCCACAGTACCAGCCCCCTGGAAGTCGGAGAGCTGTGCTCATAGTACTCCTGATATTTTCAAACTAGCAATTCTGAAGTTATTTTAACAAGCTTTCAGTTGTGATACAAGGATAATGTTATGCCAACAAGTAGCTCACATGGTTGCCTTTAGAATAATTTTTGAATATGTGGTAATGAACTCTTTCTGAAACGTGACTCTGAGTTATATGAAGTCTCTGCTGCATGTTTAGAGAGCTAGGTTAGAGTCTTTGGAGTTTTTTTATTTGGTTCAATTTCTCTCTCTCTTTTTTTTTTTTTTTTTTTTTTTTTTTTTTTTTTTTTTTTTTTTTTGGCTTTGGGACAACCAAGAGGGTTCCTGTTACTAGCTTGTGTTGTATTTCTGATTAAAAGCTTTCCATTATGTGAGAGAAAAAAAGTATTGCAGATGCCCAGGCTAGATTCATCTAATCTCCTAGGAAAAATCACTCCATAGCTGTATCCCAAAGAGAAAGAATGCTTTGCTGAGCCTTGGATCACATGCTCTGTACTGCCAGTGTCCTAATCCAAGGGAAACTGAAATGTTTCATAGCATCCATGAAAGACATCACAGTGCTTGGGGCGATGGGGCATCCAGCCAATACCTCTAGAATTGCTTTTTCTATGGCAATCTCTTTGTGTTAGAATAACAGCATTTCCACTTTTAGAGGGATATGGTGATATTTTCAGAGATGTCTTTGTCGCTCACTTTATTTCTGAAAAATGAGCTGCAGACAAACAGTAAGTCTACCAACAACATTCCCTTAAACGCCACCTATTCGCAGTGATTGGGTCACATCCTGAATAGCTCAGCTGCCTTGTCACATCAAATGATTGGAAGGCATTTTGACATCATTTAGCCTCTGACCTTAAATTTCACTCTCAATAAGCAGAAACCAAAACATATCCCACAAAACACTGAGAAAATAGAAACTGCGACTGTGTCATTCCAAAATGAATCCCTATCACTGCAGATGAGACATTTCCCTGCTTTCACACAATAGATGCTTTTATTTATTACTATCAAGACTGGAGCCAAACCGAACAATTTCTCTTTGTATACAGATACTTCTTTTAATTTGTTAGGGGGTTGATCCTTTTAAAATTGCTTATTAGCTGAGCTGTTATTAATGTGACTCAAATAACTGGAAAATCTCATAGTCTTATGATCACAGGGCTTTTCAACTGACTGGTCCACAAGTACCACTCATTCACCTTGCAAGTAAAGTGCTGTTTAGCCCAGAAAGAAAAAAGTAAAGTAATACATGCTATTCAAACTGACAATGAAAGGACTGTTCTCAATATAGCACTTTAACACTTCCCATACTCAATTCAATGCTCAATTAGTTTCTTGAGAAAAAAACAAACCAAACCAAAGCAAACCAAACAAAAAACACTTATTGAAAAACGAATAGATAATTTTTAAGCAGAGAAGACATTTTTTTATCACCAGGTTTCCCAGGACATACTGAAGCATCTTCCTTGCCATGGAGTTCCTGCTACTCAATGTACATCCTTGTCTGTGTTTTGTGTCCTCTTTATTCTACTAGGAAGTTCTTCAGCTCCTTGGTGTCAGTCAGCCTACCTTTGTTTCAGTGTGTAGTCATTGTTACTAAACCTAGGTTACCTATTGTCTGTAGTAATTTACAAATTAACTGTGGCATACTTTACTCCTCTGTATGTTAAATCTGGCTTTTCTTTTTGGAGGCTTATGATAAAAAAAACCCTTCTCCTTTTCCTTCCCTCTCCCTCCTCTGGATGAAACAAACCAAACCAATGAACCTACTTCAGTTTCTAACCAGGCAGCTGGGAAACTGGGAATTGTGAGAAGTCTTTCTTGTCAGTGAGTCAGTTTGTTGTTTTGTGCAAGTCAGATGAGTTCTGCTTGAGTTACCAAATCTGTAGTTGGTAGTAACTGTTGGTTAGGAAATGCTTTTTTTCCTTGAATCCAGACCTTCTTTTGGTAGAAACAGTTGGAGTCTTCTTGCATTCTAGAAATGCTGAGAAGAGCTATCAAATTGAAGCAGAGGACAATGGGAAAAATATGACATGCAAGTGCAGCTTGGTGGTAAATTAGAGCTTCATAACAAAACTACCTGCTGCTGGGACATAGCAAGCTGTTTAATTCAATCAGATGACAAGTGTATGTGATAAAAGTATATGCTTAAGGTGATAAAAGTCACTGTGGCTAGACAGATCAAGTGAACAGTATTGCCCAAGCTTGGTTTTTTATTTATTAGGTTTTTATTATTTTTTAAAATAAATAATATTTTTAAATTATTTATTATTTATTAGTTCATTTATTTGTGTAAAACTGAAGGACATTCTATAAACTGTGTCCATATCAAAATTACTGTTCTAAGCAATTATGTATTTGTAAGGATACTTAGTCTCATCAGCCTTATTGGCCTCCAAGTCTTACTTTTAATTATGCAAAAGATGTCCTTACTGAAGGTACTACATTACTTTACCAATTCTCAGTTTTAATGTTTTTCCAAATATCAGAGGAGGATTTGACATAAGGCATCTTCTTGCACCATAAAATAAAAAAGGTATATCCAGATAGGCAGGTGGAAACTGGCTCTGCTTGTAGCCCATGGTGGCCAGATGTTAATTCTGCCCTGGTCTGAACACAGAACAGCTGCATACATGAAATGCTGTGTCTGAGCACTGCTCCCCAGAAGACATTATTGCAGAAGCATGGCACTCCTTTAATGAAAAAGTTACACTGCCAGGTAGGTGCAAAATAATGATGAACTCTCTGTACAAAACAAGAAAACCTAATCATAAATTGTATTTTAAATAAGAAATATAATCTATTTGCTGGATGCTTCATTGCACAGTCTGCTCATGATCAGAAACGGGAATGAGATGGCAACTGTGCAGATGTAAATACTTAAATCTGCTGTTGGTAAAGCAGATTGTCTGATTTTAGTCCACAAAGTCTTACTTATGTAAGACTTCTGTTCTTGTCAACAGATTCATCAAAGTGAAGGTAGGAAAGTTGTAACTTAGAACTCTATTCTGCAAGCATTACTAATAATTCATTTTAGAACAGAAAATGATTAATTTTTGAGGTTGAGGCCATATTCTCCTGCAGGCCTCTTCTTTATGTTATTATTGTATTAGCAGTAGGTTTCCACTGCAAATCTCAGAACTGGTTTAATGTTCCTTTCACCAGGTGTCATGTTATGAAAGGACTGTTTGAACAGGCAGTACTTTCAAAAAAGCAAAAATCTTCATCTCTGTTTCAGTAAAAATGGAGGGAATTAATTATTGTGGCTTGGTTACCTAAGAGAGAGCAACACAGTAGTGTTCACTGTAGGCATGCATTTCAATGAGCAAGGAGAAATTCTCTTGGACGTTAATTGCTTTAATGCATATCAATCAAGAAGGACCTAAACAGATTTTAGCTAATAAAGGAGAGCTAAATTTTGTCGTGTTGCCTGACCTGAGCTAATAGATTGTATGTCACAGTTTAAAGATATAAATGATGCTAAAAATAAATGTTGCACAGTAAAAAGCTTATGATATTGACAGAACTATTATGATTTTATTTCTATGAATATTAATTTACAAGACTGCACCTCTTGTGGGTGTTCAGAATTAAGAACATAACTTTGAAATAGTAAAAAGCAAAAATACTGCTACTTTGATTACTTCCTTTTCCTTTTTGAGAGCACCTATAACGAAATCTGTGTTAAAAATTGTCTGAAATTTAATTTAAAAATTACCAAAATAATTTTGGTTTAAACTGACATCATATATTTGCAATTAAACTTTCCATTACTGTAATAAACTGATGTGATTGTGGAATTCTGGAAGTAATTCTGAATTCTGATTTTAGAATTTTAATACAGCATCTTTTAAACTTGTTTGCCAAGTCAACGTATTTCAGATTACAAATGAACTCAGTTGACACTTCATTCTTAAGAAGGAAAGCTGCTACCCGACTAATTCATTAATATGATTACATGAAGAGAAAATGAAAAGCATGACTAGAAAATCCAACAGAAATTCTTGTGAAAAAAACCTCTTTAAAGTTTTCTGGAGGCCATATCTTCTGCTCACAAACTGGCCAATGAATTGTCTAAATGTAATTATTTCTTTTTTCTTTCAAACCTCCAGAAAATAGCTCTGGCCATTCTGCACTCTTAAAAGTGGTGATATAAAATCATGGCTTATACCTGTCTGATTTGACGCTAGAATCCTTATGCCAGCAGAGGTCCTTCTGGAGCCTGTGCTAGTGTTGTCCAGCTCAGACCACCTGGAGACACCAATAGGGTCTACTTAGGGGCACCTCCTAAACTGATACCAAGTCCCTCAAGATTAAAAGCAGGACTCTGCCTTTAGCAAAGCTCTTTTGATGCATTTTCATGGCAATATAGATTTTTTTTATTCATGCTTTAACTTTAGAGAGCTTGGGGAAGCACAAGATGTTTCAAGAGATGAGATTTCTCAAGTTTCTTTGGAAGTTTCAGAAATACACAGCATGAAAGCTATTCAATATTAAAAGGCAAGAGATTTAGGATGGAGTTTTCAGAGGCACTTGGAAGACTTTTCTTCTGCTCTGAACCCTTTATTTGCTTAGACACATCTGAGGCATGTACACTATGGTTTTGTATGTGCTTTGTTGTGGCTCCGTGTAGTTTTCAGAGGGATGTGTAAATGACCTAAGGATATGTGTATTCACAGAATACACCAATCAAAACCAGTTTTATTGAAGCAATTTTAAAAAATCTCTATATCTGAAATTCATGTAAGCTGTATCAGTAGAGAAATAGGCCACACAGCAAGAAATAGCAGTGTTATTTTAGGAAACGAGACATTCTTCTGTAACATTCTAGTATCTTTAGCAATTGTTGAACCTCTTGAGCAAAAGCTGAGCTTTTTACATTAACCCAGTGATGCAGTTAGCCCAGTACTCCGTGGGGATGTGTGAGGCTTACTAAAGAGCACAGAAAGAATGACTACACCCAGTAGGGTTTCAGCAGGCCCTCTCTTGCTGATTACCCATGCCCCAGGGGAATAAAGCTCAGTCTCCATAGTCATAGAGGCTGCTGAAGCTTCATAAGGTGAGACTGTGGTTAAAGTTCATAGTTTTATATTAACAATAATACTTTAAAAATATCAAATCCACAAAGTTTTTGTTTTGCATGAGTCTCAGTATATGGTTTTAGAGTGAGGGAGGCATTGGAGTTGCTTGGAGGTGGTGAGAAAAGTAGAGAGCTGAAACAAAATTAGAGTCATGACATAGGATTGCGGTATTCTATATGGGTTTGATGTGGGGGTTTTTTAACAGAACTCTAAACTTTTACAAAGTAAATGGGATACTAGAGAGTTAGCAAGCATAGGTGTGGTAGGGTATATAAAATTTTTGAAATACAAATGAGAAATGAAAATGAGCTCCAGGCAGTTCAAAGCAATACTTGAGAAGGAACAAGATCAAAGACAAGGATTACTGTACCTGAAAGAGAGAAAAGAAACCTCTACAGGGCAGGGGAATTATTTTATGGAGGAAAAATAGTGCAGAAAATTTTGTGATCATACCGTGTTCTCACTGATCAGTTTGGTGCCTTTTCTGAGACATGTCCCCTCCCTGCTGCTCGGCTGCTGTTGGGAAGCTCAGGACTGCTGCCTCAAATACCCCGAGGAAGAGTGCAAAGTAGTCTTTCAAATACAATAGGTAATGCCCGTCACAAAGCTTTTGTTCTGGGTCTTTACGGAGTAAAGCACCGAATAAGGCATCTTTGATCCTTTCAACTAATCCTCTTTTTCAAACACCAACAACACTGTGAAATTGCTTCTCTCTTCCCTGTCGAGTACAAGGGAAGTACAAGCACCTGGGTAGAAGATGATGCTCAGTACAGATAGGTGCTTATGCTGGAATTCAGGTGTCTGGTTGTTATGACTGTCCTATAAAGAAAACTGGAGGATGGGAATGTGTGACTAAAACTCTGATGGATCCAAGCTGGGTGTCTGAAAATATGTGTGAAGATCACCCCACATGTTTCTTTAAATAGGCATCTTCTTCAATGAAATGGGTACTTGGGAAACAGGTCTGTTGTTCATTAAAAGCAATACAGTAGTCAATGAAAGGAGTCTGATGTGATAGTATTTGCTTTACCGTTAGCAGATCAGGCATTTAATAAAGTAAACTCCTCTGGATATGCAAAACCATTATCAGGTCCAGAAGCAACTGAAATTTATAATACCTGCTGAAGTTTGACATAAAATTTTAACATTTTATAACAGAAATTATGTGAAAACAGTGGATAAAAATAAACTTCCTTAATTTTTCATTTCTGAATGCATAATTCATAAAGCAGATATATCTGTTTCTTTTTGCTGTATGATCTTGGATGGAGGTTACAACGCTGCCACAGGAATCATCTTACTCTTTCACTGATCAAGCTGTGTGTCATTCCCCTCCATCTCCTTGACCAAGCCCTTTTGCCCTACATCATGTTTCTAAGAATCACCAGTTTTTTGTCTTTGTGGACATCTAGTCGAAATATTTACATGTCTTTTATTTCCTCCCTTTTCCCTTTTCCCGGTGTGTACTTACTCAAACACTCCTGACAGGCTGCCTCTCTTGGCAGACATGTTTTGCTTATGTCCTTTTTCACTCTATGCTTGTATTCTCCCCTGTGTTTGTTTGGCAATCTCCTCCTCTTGTTACAGCTCAGTTTTCTTTTCTGTTTCTTCTCAAGCAGACACTCCTGACAAATGTCAGCCTTTAAAAGAAGTAAAAAGAAAGCTGGAAGCAAAAGAAGAATAGTATTCTGTTTAAGTCAACATTATAATGGTATCCACAAATACTACTGATTTAATTCATGAGTTTATTTGACATTTAGATGTTGTTGGTTGAACATTAATCTCTGTTTTCACAGTACTCTGCTCCTGAATTTATTTTTTTTTTAAATTCAGCTGTTTGTATGTGTCTTCTGAAAGTTCCCCCAGCCCTGCTCCTTCACAGCCCACACACACTTTCTGTCTGAATGATGTCTCTGCTGGTTGGAGTACTATTTCTAATGCTCTCTCCTTCTCTGAGCCATCAGTCTCAAAAAAACCACAGTGCTTGGTTTATTTTAGCTTTATGCATCACTTATGGAATGACAAAAAATAAAATATCTGCTGATTGACGGTGTCACATGAAGAATAATGGTGATGCTGCTGTTGTTATGACAGCCTAAAGACATAATCAAGACAGATTTTGTTGGTGGAAGCAGTATCTTTTAATAGACCAGCTTGTATCACTGGCAAAATTAGACAAGTTTTGGGGCATGTGAGTCCTTCAGCAGGTCTGAAATAGAAGCAGCAGACCTCAAAGCTAAGTACAAATAGAGAGCGTTGCCTTGTAGTTATTACAGTAGTTGTGTCTCAGACCATCTCAAACAGAAAGTAGCCGATGGTTTTGAAGGAAAGCAGATGTTGGAGGAAGGAGCAGAGAGGAAAAGGAGTCTGAGGAAGAGGCATCAGGGTGGTGATGGGAGATTTTAATCTCATCAAAGGACTGTCTGTGAGTTCATGGTGTTTGGTATCTAGCAGATTTGTGAAAGCATCCAAGTTTTCTGTGGAAAATGTAGGATTCCTCGAGGCTCAGGGATAAAACATTCAAATTACCATAATTCTTTTGTAAGAAACGTTCCCTCCCTGCTAACAGGGCACTTCTGTCCTTTACAGCTTGTATATTCTCCTTGCTGCTGCATGGTAGTTACTTAGTTTCACCTGCAGGGTTACCCTGAGAGCACTTGATGCACCTGATGAAATGTATTTTGTCCCCAGAAGCACAGGCGTGGGAGTTGGTCGTTCTGTGTTAAGGGATATTTTTTGTGCTGGTAGTGGAGAGATGTTGGTTACATTTTGTACTTGTGAAGGGACTAAATATATTTAGTTTGTTTTGGCCACAGGCAGCTCGCTTCTTGTAATGGGTTTAGTGAGGTTGGGGTCTGTGTAATTAGATTGGTGGTTCTGGAGACCCCTATTTCAAACAGGATTGCCTGCTAATAAATCTCTCAATGATTTTGTGTTCCAGTCCATGAAATGGCAAGTAGAAAGGATATATAAGAACTTGATGACATTCTGCTACCACTGCACTGTTTCAGCATTGTAGACATCTGACAGTTTATCTTGCTTCTGTAACCGTGGAGTCAGTCTGATAGAATATGTTATTAATACATAAACCCAAAAAGACTATGTTCTTGCCTTTTACAAAACAGGTCCTGACAGCAAGAAAAGAGGGTAAATGATGTTAACATTAGCTTTTGTATGGTCTGCGTCACCATGTGTCGAGTATGTTGATTGCACTATAGTTGAAATGTCATTTATGCAACTGATTGAATCACTCTGTGGGGGAGGATTTGGTAATAGTGTTGCATTTAACCTATTACCTAAATCTTTTTGTTTAGTTAGGAGCCCAACATGATGATCAGTGTGTGATCATCCTTAGCTTTGCTTAACTTCATCGACATCTAACCTTTTATACTTCTACTGATGGTCATTCTTGGTCACTACTGGCAATGCTGAAATATTAAGTCTGTATCAGCCCACGCTGTCCTGTTCACTGTAGGGAATCCAATCTCTGTCTGAATTACCAGGGAACTGTATGTAGGACTTTGGCCTTTTCCAAGAAATGCCTCTTCTGTTTTAGTAGTGATTTATGATCCAATTCTCTTTGGTTTCTCATAAGGCTGTCCTATGATGTCTTGTCTTTCAGCCAAAAGTTTTCCTCAAGTCTTTGTTCCCTGAATCTCCAGATGTATGTTCTGCCCTTACATGACCAAGTTCTCCACAAGAGGGAAGTCTTTAGATGAGAAAAGAACATTTTTTTCCCATGTTTAGAAACCAACAGAAAACAAGTATTGTTGTTAGCCGAGAGTACTATACCATTCTTCTCTTCCTCTTTTAGCAACAGCTAAAAAGTGATAATAATTTCTGATTTCTTAATTAGAAAATTGGATGCTTTTCAGCAGTGTTTAAAGAGACACCATACATTATAGATGTGTAGTAAATAAAAAAAGAAGGGAAGATTTCATTACTGTTTTGGTTTTCAATTATTTTGTGTTTGCAAGTGCACACTAAACATATTCAAACAGAAGTCAAACAAACTGCAAAACACCCTTGGTGACAAGAGGACACAGTAAAGATTTCACTGCAGAAACAAATTTATCAATTATTCTTAGTCTCAGTTTAAACTTTGATGACAAAAGAATGGGGAGGAGGTAGAGGGCATAGACTCTTACTGTGCCGTTTCTAAGTAGGCATATTCAGCTTGTTTAATGGAGACATGTCTATTTCAATCAGTCATTGAATCACAGAACCACAGAATGGTTTGGGTTGGAAGGGACCTTAAAGATCATCCAGTTCCAACCCCTCTTCCAATGGCAGGGACACCTCCCACTAGACCAGGTTGCTCAAGGCCTCATCCAACCCGGATTTGAACACATCCAGTGATGGAACATTCACAGCTTCCCTGGGCAACCTGTGCCAGTGTCTTACCACCCTCAGAGTGAAGAATTAAGTTGTATTAAGTAGACATAGGTCAGAAAAGTCTCTTTAAAGGCAGAAATCCTGAAGTGCATTGCAGAAACACAATCCTGTGAACCGATCACCTGAAGAACACAAGGGAGTTTAGACCTTTAAAGACATAGTAAGCCATGGAAAACTTATTTGATCAATGTGCTTTAGGAGAAGCCGATGATGCAGTATTTGACTTCTAATAGTATTCATATTGTCTTATACACGTCCACGTGCAAGGCCTGCACTGTCCTTTTTTAATCGAGTGAATCTGTATTGCCTGTACACAGCAGTATTACTGCTAGGTACCTCAGCCGTGGGTTTTGTCACTCGTGTATACAGCTTAAAATCCATTGCAACACAGTCTTCAGGGTACTTACCCAGTCACCTTGTTTATGCTCACAGGCTGCTCAGGCTAATGCCAATGACTGAATAAATAAAACTAATCCCTTTTTCTCTGACACTTAAGGAAATTTGTTTCCATGTGTCTGACAAGTGGGAAGTTCTTGCCTTCACATTTACAATCTGGCAGAGAAAGTCAAACAGATCAAGTCTCTTGTCAAGGACGCACCAGGAGAGGGTGAGGTAGCTGGGAAGAGCTATTTTCTGCTGCTGAGTCCCTGTGCTTTAACCCCGAGATCAGACAAAAGAATGCAGGCAGAAGCCTGACCCAAAAAGAGCAGATTTTCAGTTAAGATCGCTAATGAGGATTTTAATTAGTTGAGTAAGCCAGTGTCAATACAATAAGTAAACCAAGCTCCATGACCTAGCAGCCTACTTCTTTCAGAAGGAAACTGTATTGTAGATGTGGATTTCAGGGCTTTTTAGACATTTTTTTACCATTTATTGGCACAAGTCTGATTTCATTAATTTGTATTTAAATTAATTTTAAATAACACTGCTCTTCTTAGGGTGTAGATACATTCCGAATGCTCCCATCTGGACTGGGGCTGTCACCCAGCTCCAACAAGGGCTGTTACAGCTGTGTGACTCACTCATGGGGACCTGTTAGCCCAGTGCTGCCTCCTCTCCAGGCTGCTATTGCTTGCCTTTCATCTGGTCCCAGCAGTGGCCTTCCCTGGGCTACAAAGGGAATCTTCTTCTCTGTGCCAGTGGTTGTGGGAGAGCCCCCTCCCCAGCATCACTGAAGACTTTCTGTTCTTGGGACCTGCTGCCCCTTAGGTAACAGCAACTAAAATAAACTTTTCAGCAGACCTCCCACCCTGCTTTGGTTTTTATTATTTTAGCGTGTTACCTATTGTGAAAAGCTTGGCTGGGGCTATGAGAGCTCTAAATTAAACTAGACAATCTAGAAATATTCTGTGATGCAACAAGGTCTCAATCCTTTTAAAGCAGTGGAAACTGTTTGCTCCGTTGGAGTGATTTGTTATTTACATGGTGTGAAGTCTCAGTTACAACGGTCAGGGATGCTTTCTAGATGAAAGTTTGTGAATATACAATAAAATAGGAAACTTTTGGCCTCATATACATTATAAACAACAGCCTTGCAACAATTGCCAGCGATCACAAGTGCAATGTGTTGTGCAAACTCCAAACAGGAGACTTCTATATCCCACAGAGCTTAGCAATGTCTGGATGAAAGGGAGGAGGAAGGCTGACACGTGGCAGGAGAGAGAATAATCTAATAGCTGGCAATCATCATGGAAGCAGCAAGGAGGAATTAGCAAAGCAGGAAGGCAATGGAAGGAATACCAGGTAAAGAAGTGTCCTTGCAAGCTCCCTAGGAAGAGAGCAGAATAGCTGGAGAGAAAAGGAAATGTGGAAGATAGAAAAGAGCACTGCTTTGCTGGACTCTGCTGGATGAGTTGCAGAATGTCCCTGTTGTGACTTCACAAAGAAAGTTAAATGAGCCTGGGAATACACTGCATAAAATGGGCCATAGGGCAGAGCTAGTGCTGGTACCAGTAACTGTTTCACCAGTAGGTTTAACTGCCTTTCTCAATAGCAGTATGTAAGAAAAGCTTCATATGAATTGAGCCTGCACAGAATGAAGCAAGTCCTGCTGCTGGAAATGATGTGTTGCTGAGGGCTGTGGGAGGCCTTTGCAACTCTCCATTCCATTGGCAAGTCTGAACTTCAGAGGAGTGAATATAAACAGAAATAAAAAAAATACAAATATATATACAAATATAAATACGTGAGGGCTGAGTGTTGGGAGGAGGGGGGCAGCCTCTCCTCACTCGTGCCTGGTGATGGGGCCTCAACCTCCTCCCTGGGCAACACGTTCCAGTGCTCCACCACTCTGGTGGTAAAGAACTTCCTCCTTATTTCTAACCTAAATCCTCTCCTTTCTAATTTAAACCCATTGCCCCTCGTCCTTTCACTCCAGGCCTTTGCAAACAGG
>JANIJG010010875.1:34506-53361 GCA_024611175.1 Megaceryle torquata | reverse complement strand
CTCCACCAGCACCCGCAAGTCCTTTCCTGCAGGGCTGCTCTCTACTGCCTCTTCCCCCAGCTTGTATCGATAGTGGGGATTTAATAGATGGATGTAAGCTGGAGCAAAGGAAGTTCCACCTCAACATGAGGAGCACTGGAACGGGCTCCCTAGAGAGGTTGTGGAGTCTCCTTCTCTGGGGATTTTCAAGACCCTCCTGGCTGCTCCTTTGTGACCTGTGCTGGACTATATGGTCCTGCTCTGGCATGGGGGTTGGACTTGAAGATCTCCAGGGTCCCTTCCAACCCCTGACATTCTGTGGTCCTGTATTACAGATGTATTCAGTTTTATCTGAATTATCAGGCTAGGTCTGATAAAGAAAATTTTTGGAATTATATCAGAGCTAAAGGTCTACTGTCTATTGACTTGGGACTATAGGTACAGACATCAAGTCTGTTAAAACATGTTAAAACCTTTAAGCTGGTTTCTAGGTGGTAGTGGGAATGAAATGTTAACTGCATGAGAGATACTACAAGCAATCAAAGACAATGGTGAAAAACACTGTAAATTACTTCCTTAAGTCTTGGTCATACAGACTATTAGATGGCAATAGAGCAGTGTCAATTTGTATTAACTTCTGCCTTTTATAGCAAATGAAAATGTGGTTCTATTTTTATTCAGCATCAGTGATGAGCTGGTAATTAAAAAATATCACAGCTTATAATAATTTTCTAATTCAGTAGCTTTTCTTCTACCCTTTTACCTGAGTTCAGAATTAATTCAATGAAAAAAAAAATCTGAAATGATCACCAATTAAAACTTGAAATAATCACCACTTAAAACCAAATTCTGTGAAGATCACTTGATGTATTTTTAATCTCTGAAAATCTTTACAGAAGCATGATTTTTCTGAAAAAGAAGTGACAGTTTTTGATGGTGTTTGTCAGCCAGCCTCACAGGGGCAAGAAGCATGCATACATATCCAGGATTTATGCACTTTCCTAAGCTCAGTGCCCAGGCTTCTGGAGCCTATTTTGACTATTCTAGAGCCTTTAACTTTTCTGCTCATCCTTTCCTTCCTAGAGCAAGCTTGGATCTGTTTGGTTTGGATTATATCTGCATTGCAGGGCATTCGTAGGAAATCATTAGCTCAGGTCTCAAACAATTCTCTTCATTATATGGAACACCACAAAGAAGTTAAGTTACTGCAAGGACAACTGTATCATCCGTTGCTTACCTTTTCATTGAAGAGGACTAGATTTACTAATGCAGTGGTGAGACAGAGCTGCTGCTTGAAAATGTCTTTGGTCAAATTTTCAGCTAGAATTCCAGCCCCACAAACATTGGTTTGGTTTTCAGTCCTTTGCTAATATGCTCAGAAGTATTGGTTTTCTTTCAGACTGTGGTCTAATTGCCACGCTTACCCAGATATCACTCAGCAGATTCCCTTTTTAAAAGTTAGTTAAGACATTATATGAAAGCAATAACAAAGTTGGAAGACAAATATGGTTATTCAAGGACAGAGTATCCTGTTTATTCCTCAAACGGAATAGACACTTGTCTTAGCTTCCTTGGGTGGAAAGCTATAATGAAAACTAAAAGGGAGGTAGCAGGTACCAATTATAATAATCAGTCTGCATGGGTACCTGCAATTATAATTTGCAGGTTAAGTGATCACACCACAGGAAATATGGGAACATAATAAAGAATTTGTTCAAACTTAATTAGGACAAGTCATTAAAGCAAATTTGCAGGGGGAGGCAATGAAAAGAAATTGCTGTTCTCAATAATGTTGTATAAAATCACTTCCAAGCGAATATAATTATGGCAATGAAATGGTAAAAAAAAAAGAAAAACAGTAAGAAAAAAAAAAAGGAGGAACAGGAATTAAGAAGAAGTAGTAAACTGTTGGTACATGAAGGGAGAAAGTTAAAAACTAGCTATGTGGCTTTCTTAAATCTGTGTGTGTTTTCTGCTAGAGTGGCTGCTGCAGAAAGGTTGCTGTTGTCCTTGTACAGCCATTGCTGATTTTTAACCTGGTTCCACATCAGCTCATTTACTGCTGGCTCTCTCTGCACTCCTATAGCTACCTTTGGGAGGTGTTTAATGGAGAGATGAAGGGCAGAGAAAGTATGAGAAGTATGAGAGAAGTGTGCTGAGAAAGTATGGCCAGAAGTGGCCCCTCAGCCATACCTGGAAACTACAGAGTGACTGCAGCTGCACTCGAGTGCTCTCCTTTTTGACTTTATCAACGAAGATAATTGGTAAAATCTGTTAATTGCATTGCTTGCTTTAAATTGTTACATGGTTTTTTTGTTAAATCCTAATTTGAACCATGTCTGTCTTCTGAATACATACTGCTTTCATTTAATTTCTTTAACTTTTAAAAAGGGAAGCTGTTGAGTGATATCTGGGTAAGTGTGGTAAGAATTAGAGCACAGTTTGAAATAAAGCCAGGACTTGTGAGCATATTAGCAAAGGACCGAAAACGAAACCAATGTTTGTGGGACCCGTATCCCTCGGGACTCTGAACTTTACCAGTGCATGATCCCTGAAGCCCAAGTTTGCCTCCAATCTTGACATCACTAATCAGCTCACTTGTCGAGTTGGTCACCATCAGGTGCAGTATCTCATCCCATCTGGAAGGGTTATCTATTACTGGATTAAGAAGTTATCCTCAATGCACTCCAGGAGTCTCCTGAGTTGCTTACGACTCACCATGCTACTTTTCCAGCAGATGTGGGGGTGATTGGAGACCCCCCCGCAGGACAAGTGCCTGCAAGTTCAATAGCTCCTGTAGTGGGAGTAAGAAGGCTTTGTCAATAAGCTCCCCTTGATCAGGTGGCCTCTAGTAGACACCAATGACAAGGTTCTCTTTGTTACCTGGGTCTTTCTCCTTCAGAGACAGCTTTTCACACTCTGCCTATTTCTTGATGAGATGTCACTGCCAAATCGCAGAGGGACTTAGAGATTTCATTTCTATAGAATAGTTCATTTATTGTCTATTAGCCATTATTAACTTGTTTATTATTTATGCTTAATGTAGAAGTTCTGAAAAGGATGTTCAACATCCTTTTGAATTAGGTATTCATAGGTGCTGTTAGATGTAGGAAACAGCCAGGCTGAGAAAATCTGTCTCCTGCTACAGACAGGAAGGCAATCCTGTAAGGAAATAGGAATGTTGATCTTTAACATCATCTTCATTTGAATTTGCAGCGGGCTGTTGTACAGCATTACTCAGAGTATGTAGCTGACACTCTTCACTGGAGCTAAGCCTCGGGACTTTTGCTACAGCAAGAATACACATCGCTCTGATTCTGCTGCGCTGAGCAGAAGCTCTCAAAACGACGCGCTGCCTTTCTTGCCTGAGAGCATCAAGCAAAGAGTTCTCCCTCTTGTGGAGTCAACTGTAGCTCCACTGGAAATTTTAAATTCTACTTCTGTGACCACACACCACAGGCTGAGACAGACAGGACCTAACTCCTAAGATAGCAAGAGAAAGGTGAATTTAATTTGCATGTTTCCTTATGCGATGGTATGGTATGGACAAGAGCAACGGCTAATCAGAAAGAAAGTAATCATATCCCACTAAGCGTATTTAGACCTGAGCACGTACTGTGTCACTGCAACCAGGTTCTGAAATTCTTCTGTGCTACTGCAGAAGCACATCTCAATGGGTCAGTGTCTTCTTCAGCAGCCTGTCCTTGAAGTTATGGCTATTACCATCAAATTTACCTCTTCTATTTCTAAAAGTCCCTTTGCACTTTCTCTCTATAGAGAAAGGATTTATTACAGTTTAAACAAATACACGTCCCCCCCCCTTTTTTTTTTTTCTGGTCTCTGCATGTGGGTAGAATGTTCTTCACTCCAAGCAGGTTTGTATTTTGTTTTGTTTTGTTTTGTTTTTCCCAGTTTGAACTCTCTTTGCTCCCCCTCTAGGAGGTGGGGCTCATAGTTGGTTTTCACTCTGTGAGATGAGTGTTTCTGAGCACTGTGTAAATATATTGCTGAATTAATCTTTGTTCTGTTTGGATGCTGAAGTGTATTCAGCTCCATCACTTGACAGACAGCACAATTTGGTTGACCATCTCTTTAAATGCCTTCTAATTTCTACTGTGTTTTTTGTTGAATTGTAGCATGAACCAATTTGTTCTCCTCTCCTCTTAGAAGAGGATCAAGTCATGAACATTTGCTTTAATGTTGACCTCTCGTGTTTCAAAACCAAGGTTGTGTAAACCAAATTCCATTCCCCTCCTTTGACTCTAAGACTGACTTTCTAAGTAGCTAATAACCAGACATTTCAGAGCTCACTTGTCTTTCCTGGTTTTCAGTGACATCCACTGCATTAAATGTGTGTTCCTAAATAAGTACTTCTCATTTCTTGTGATTATAAACCAGGCTCCTGATGTACAAGACAAAGAAATTATTCTCCCCTTACTGTGTGACGTCTTGTTTAGGTTTACATTTTATTTTCCTCATTCACTTTGTTTGTTTGTTTTAATTTTAGAGCTTTTGAGCCACTGGAAAAATTATAGCACTTCACAGAGTTGCTTGGCTCATAACTAAAAAATCAATCCCACGGAAAAAATATGGTAATACAAAACCTGATAGCTTATCAGCTGGAGAGCAGGGGCTTGACAGATCTAGTACTACCAGTTCAAAGATTGTGCGATTATACTTCTAAAGCTCCTGCTACAGCATGAAGGTAAATTTCAAGAAAAGGTATTTAGTCACACATGTCTCTGAAGGCACTTTGATCTCTAACAGAGCTGGGACTCATCCCTGTGTGTCGGGTCCTGCATCTCCCAGGTTGTTTCACACTTCAATATCCTCATCCTATCTAAAGTGTGAAGACAGTTCTTCACCTCTCTAGACAGAGAGCACACAACAGTCTTTATGGTTCTTCAGGCTCGTATAAAGCCCAGATATCTTCAGACTTTCTGAAGACTTTCTGGCTGATAATCTTTCCTCTGTCAACACCAACTTCTGTTTTCCTTTGCTGACACAGAAATGGAATCTGATGCCAATTCTCTTCTCCCATTTTTATTCAAGGAACTGTGATTCTTCATAAAAAGCAAGAATCCTGTACTTTCTAGATTCCTAAAGAAGAGTTAGTACTACTCCCAAGTGCTGTATTGCCTCAGCTTTTGCCCGTGAAAGACCCTTCCCCAGCACTACACATGGACTGTTCTCCAGGGTCTCTCGTCCCTGCAGCCCGGCAGGCTCCCATTGAGTGCTGCAGCACAGACTGTGCCTCCACATCTTCCAAAGGCTTCCAGTCTTATCCATATCCCAGTCCCTTTCACCACAGAGGTGCCAGCTGACAAACTACATGTCAAACATCTGCCTTCTAATATTTTGTTATGTAATGACAAGATACTTGGCCTGGATGCCAAGACCATTTCTGAAAAAGTAAAACCATTTATGTGGCTGCATAATCGAGCATCTGTGAATAATGTAAACCAACCAACCAAATGTGTTTACTCTTAGAACAAGAGTGTGTTTTGGTAAAGAATTGCTCAGAACTGCAATGAGACAGTCCCATCTGAAGTAACTAGACTATTTTCCTTCCATAAATGCTTCTTTTGTTGCATTATTGAGAACACAAATACGAGTTAAGAGACTCACTGCTCTCCTAGGAAACCAACCTTTGAGATGCAAGGCAGGGCAAATTTAATTCACAGTACTATTATTGGGCTTTAAACCCACACAACAAAAACATTTGCCAAGGATCAAATGTTTATTTATTTAAACACTTAAGCATCTATGACTTGATTTAGATATTTGACAATAACTTACATGTATTATTTGTAAGGAGTGAAAAATCAATAAACACCTTAACATGTCCACAGAGAACTTCAGTAACATTATTCATATTTATAACCTACTGCTTTCCCCCTGTCCAGAAAGAAAGAAAATGAAGTCTTGTGCAACATGCCCAGAAAGGTAACAAGATTCATGCAAAACCAGTTTTTGGCAGAAAACAGACAAAAGAAGAAGTTTCTCAGTTCAGAATTCTCCCTGGGAACAGGTCCATAGCCCTTACTATACTACCTGTAGTGCCAACTATCTGTTAGAAACTGAGATGTCACCTCAGGTGGCTCAAATCATGGAGGAACTTTGGTCCTGCAAGGAAAAACTTCAGAGGACTGTACAGTGCTGTCTTGGTGTGACACATAGCTCAGCACCAAGCGTGACTGAACTTTGTGGAGGTAAAGACTTGTCATGTTTAGGCTGGTACTGATGGTAGGGTTTGTAATCTGTGTCCTGATACAGTCTGGGACTGCAGGTCTGTCGTTAACCAGTGCTTTGTAAGAGATGGGGAGAAAACACAACATTTAGTAAAGTTTTTGACACTGTTTCCTACAGCACGTTATCCTGGAGAAACTTGCTGTTCATGGCTTGGATAGGAATACGCTTTGCTGGATGAAAAATGAGCTGGGTCACATGGCCCAAAGAGTGGTGGTGCACGGAGCTAAATCCAGTTAGCGGCCAGTCACAAGTGGTGTTCTCTAGGGATCAATACTGGGACCTGTTCTCTTACATATCTTTATCAGTGATCTGAGATTGAGGGCACCATCAAGTGCATCAAGTTTGCAGGTGACATCAAGTTAGGTGGGTGTGTGCAAATGACTTGACAATGTGTAGGGAGGGAACAAACAGAGGTTTTAGTAGCAACGATTGTCTATTCCATTGCTCTTTCTCCATCAATAAAACCCAGTAATGCTAGAAGCTACAGGGACTTGTGTAAGATTAAATTACCTTTATAGGAATGACAACACTCAAATTAGAAACAAGGTATGTTATAGTCTATTTGATGTCTAGCTGTTGTCATGGTGTTGGGTCATAGGCTGGACTTGATGATCGTGGAGGTCTATTCCAGCCTCAGAAATTCTGTGATTCTGTGATTACATTCATATATAATTAAAGGGAAGAAGTACAACTTCTGAATTCCCTAAATAAGTTCCACTGTGGAAAAAACCACTGTGATTCATGGGGTCACACTTTTGATACTTCTAGGCTACCAATGGGGACAGTATGAAAAGGTGAAGTGTTTTCCTAGAATATATGCTAGCTGGAATATGACTCAGTCTCTTACAGTGCTCCACGACAGGTTGTTCTGCTGGAAAGCAAAAGTAATTGAGTTACAGGGGTATCATTTGTTAATTTACAAATACCTCTTCTACAGAAGGGTAATGGATGTGGGATATACTCAGAGAGTTTCTCACGAAATTTAAATGGACAGAAACTTTGGTTGTCTCCTTTTGGTAAACCATGCATGCCAGGAATTATGCATTAGAATAGTTTAACACTAATACTACATTGACTCAAAATATGTCTACCAGTTTGAATGATATATTTTTTACTTTGGCCAAGAATTTAGTTATATTTTCAAAGTACACTGGGGGCTTCTACTTCCCAGCTCAGGTTTTGAATCTTGCAAATGTCTGGGTCTGTCTTTTGTTATATTTCTCAATTTATTTGTTAGGATTGTGACTAGACCTATTACTTTTTATTATGATTTTGCAATTAATTAATATTTAGCCCTTACCCACTAATAAATGTTTGTTCATACAATGCTTTATAGCTTCACAGTGTTACATGATAACTCACTATTAGCAAACAGAATTTTTTTTAAAAATCCTGTAAACCAGAGTGGTTTATAAACCAAGCACAGATAAACAGACATCAGACTGATGCACAGTACTGTGGTTAGTGCTTTAGTATAACTGAACACTTTGAGAGAACTTCAGATGATAAAAAGTGCTCCAGATAGGAAATGTCAAGGCACAACTCTCAATGTCAAGGCAACTCTATTTACTCTTAGCTGCTGTAGGTTCCATGTCTATGTCCAGGTCCGACAGAGTGCAGTAGAAGAGCATCTGAACATATTTTGTTGTTGTAGCTGTAATACATAGAAAAAATGCGTGAGACAAAGTTAAAATATATCTTAGACAAATATGTGGATTTTGAGGATTTGAAAGCACTACACAGATATTAGGAATATCTTAAAACACCTTAATCAATTGGATTAAGGATGTTATAAACAGCTAAGGGCAAAGTGAGCTCAATAATTAAATAGAAAGTCTTGTTTAATTAGACTTTCATCAACATTTTCATTGAATCGTCAGAGTGATAGCAGAGTTCAAACTGAAGAAAAATAATAAAGTCTCTTCAAGACTGCCTGAACTTAAGGAGGGGAAACTAATCTTCAGGCCAGTAATGCATCATTTTATAATTTACAAAAATGCATGGACTCCTGTGACTCATTTGTTCCATTCCTTGGACAGCAAGTGAAACAATGGTGTCCTGATATTTCTGCCTTCCAGGGTACAAAACTGCATGCATTTAGTCTTCACAACTCTACACGGCTTCTTTTGAGCCAACACACTGAAATGGGCCCATACCACAAGTATTAGATGACCATATTCTATTGGACTGCTTTGTACAGGCGTGCAAGGTTTCGTTTCCAGGACCATGCGACGAAGCAAATGATCTCAGACATGCTGTATACAAAAGCATTGCAAAACATCACAAAGAAAAAGGATTCTAGGAAAAACTGTTCTTTCTTCTGACCAAGCACTTAAGATTTTGGCACACTGACTAGGACAAGAGGACGTTGCTTACCAGAGAGCCACTGTAGACATTTGGGTCGTTTTTCAACTGGCAGATAGACTCCCAAATAATACGCAGGAATGCCTGAGAGGGCAATACCAACGCCAATAAGGGAATTGATTGTGTCGCTGTAGAGAGGAACTATGATCAGGAACAGGGAACATAAACAGTATACTATAGGGAAGAAGAGGTTAAGCTGTAGAGACAAATAAAAATAAACGTTTATTAAAATCTGCAGTAAAGATTCTACTGTAAAAATGTCAGGTTTTTCAGATTGATGTTAGACGTGTCAATAATAAAAATACAGCTATTGACTATATGACTGCTATGTACTGAATCTTTTGACTGCCTACAGTTAGTAAAATTTGCAAGCTGTCCGTGTTGCTGAGAGCCTCTTACTTAGTACATACCTGAGTATCTGACCATTTTGCTGTTTTCAGGCCTACACAAACTCAATTCCCTTCCAATTAGTAAGAGATCAATCTTCTGAAGCAGCACTTTAAAACTGAGCAGTAATGGATAATTTTAATTGCAATTTTGATTGGGAACTAACTCAGCTAGACTTTTAATTACTATGTTGATGCTACAGAACTAATGGACTGCCTTACAACCTTTTTGCCTGGGAACCCAACAAATACCACACAGCAAATAAAGAAAGTTGCAATAACCTCTTTATGGATTTGTTTTCACTAAAATCTACTTCACTGGCTGTGGTAGTGAGTCTTCTCAAGAGTCCAGGAGTTGCCATTAGAATACTAGCTGAAAATTGAAAATCCTGAGAGTTTACTGGTATAAATACTTTTTTTTTTTTTTTTTCTTCTTATAATGGTTAAAAATATAAATTGAGGAAAACCAAGTGCTACATTTCAGAAAAGGAGAAAGTTTATGCAGAGTTGTGAGGTTGACTGAACTGGCAAATGCTGATAGGAATTAAACAAACATTATCTATAATCTGACCGTAATCCTTCCTTCAGTACTGTCAGTAGCAAAACTGCCAATAAGCAAGATTTAATCTTTCTCTCCCACAGATTTTTGGGGAGAACTTGGAAGCAAAGTGAGTGCATACTTCAGGAAAATTTGGTCTGCTCTAGAAGACCAGAAAGTTTTCTAGCAGTAGGTGCCTAGGATATTTGATGCTGTTGTTTGAACCACGTGGATTTTATTAGCAGGATGTTACACTTCAACAGAAGAAAATGTGTTGGTAAAAATGGTGCAGGATGTTATAAATCACTATGCAGTGGGAGGGAACAATCAAAATATATATGATTATTCAAGCTTTTGAACTTCTGCACGAGCAGAATTTGGGACATTTATGGGCTTTTGAGGATTTTGCTGAATTTGTTGTGACGTAAGTTTGATCAGACTGTTAACCTCTGGAGCCCCATCACTAGCTCTACTGAGGTCAGCTGTGAAAAATAGAAAAGAGGGGTTTTCCTGGATGGGTTAAGAACCCCGGACATCTATTTATTCCTTATTTAATTTGAAATAAAGATAGTTACATGGTTGAATGAAAGGAAAAAGAAATGGTAAATAGCATTTTAACCTCATTGCAAATGAACCACAACAGATGTTCTTGTGGAAACTCAGATGGGTTTTGCTCCTTCATTTCTTATCTTCTACACTAAAAGAATTTCTGTCACTGATAAACAGTCTATAATAACTGGTAATGTTGTGATTGTCCTATTAAGGGTCACATAAACATGTCCATTAGCTGGCTTTTAGGGCCTGTTTCCTCTCTTGTTTACTTACTTTAATAGGTCGTGGTCTGTGTGGCTGAGTATATCTCAAATATATTAGTCCTGCAATAGACAGACCCACAAAAAGCCAGTAGTTGAAGCAGTAGTAATTAATGAGGAGGAAAACATCTTCCACAAGGAGATAAAGCAAAGTCATTAAGCCCTAGAGATAATAAAAATAAAGACTTTTTAATGTGAAAATAAAGACTTCTTATAAAATAAAGAGGTAGTAGTGTTATAAACCAGCATGTTTCCAACATACTTGTCTGGACTTGGAAATCAGGTCCTTGGAAGGACACTGAGAATTCTGCAGATATACTGTGTGAAACATGCTGGGATCTTTTCCTTGAACACAGCAGTGAGACCATCACATTTAGGTGAAGAGGTGTAGGGTCTGTGAAGTTACATTTGAGGACAAGCAGGAAACCCTCCTAAGAAAGCCAGATGAAGAGCCCCAGACTTTGCTGCATTATGGAGAAGGCTGCTAAGAAGCTTTCTGTAGATTAACAGCAGCTTACTCTGCTGTTTGAAAACAAACTTTTTATTTAGATTCACTGTTGTCTCACTGACATTAGAGTGAATTCAGTGGTATGCAGGTGTGCATACTGCCTGCGTGGAAAGACCTAAAATACCAGGATTTTTATGTCTATTTTAATAGATAGGCAGAAAAAAATCCCCCAAAACAACAACAACAAACCGCTGTGAAAACTATGAGTGGTGGTGTATTAAGGGAGTATAGCTCATCTTACTGGTGCAAACAGAAACCCTCTGAGAAGAGTATTCATAACATGATTATAACTTTTAATAACTTATTTGATGTCAAACAGGACCAGTATGATAATCTAGTAATAAACCATATGTAGCACCAGCCAATGAAAGACACCAAATAAAATACATGGTCAAATAAACAGCAGTGAACTGCTTCTGAATGATGAAACCTTCTCTGTGCATATCCTCCTCCTTCTTTTAATCTGTTAGATTTATGGATTATTTATTACAATTATTTTTACTAATTTTATAATTTATATTTCTTCAATTTTGTGTCACAGGATTCATTTGTATAGTGACAGCAGGAAAAAGTCAATATGGCTATAGGCATCCAACAGCAGGAACTGAATTTTCAGTGTGTTGTCAATCCTGTTATAACTGGAGTCCTAGGAAATCAGCCTATGGCAGGGTCTGAGATGTTCCTGCCATATTCTCCAGTGACACTGGAATCTCACACGACTTACCTCCTGTCTTTACTGCTACATATTTAGCCCTGCTCTGTTTTCTCAGTAAAGCTATTGTACTTACTCCTCACTAAATCTCATTCAGCATATGGATGTGAATTGAGCCATTCTTTCCACTGGAAGAAAAACCCCACCAGACAAGATAACACCACCCCCACCCTCAATGAGTTTTAGAAATGGTGGGTATTTGAGGCAGATCTTTCCAGGGCAGGAGAAGCCAGGGGGAAAACACTGGGTAGAGGTGAGGTGTTACAGTCCCTGGGGCTGGGCTGTCACTTACATTGAAGAGGAGAGCAGGAACTGGTGTGAAGCACTTTACATGAATCAAGCTCAGGCTGTCAGGGAGGTGTCCTTCCCTGGCTCCAACATAAAAAAGCCTATAAAAAAGAATAAGAAAACTAAACTAGACAGGGAGCCAAGGAATAGCTTCTTGCTTTCTGACAAAGGCAGCATTAATTCTTTTATTATGCTGTCGTAAATACTGCTCTCTCCTCAAGTGGCTTTAGTTTATCATTTGGTGCTGATCATGAGAAGACATACCAGATCCTAACAATCCGACCGTAAACAAACAACTTCTTGTGGCAAAAATTAACTGTTTACTTTTACAATGCAGTAGTAACGAATGAAGATTTAAATAATTGAAAAGGAATCATCTATTATTAACTAAATCTTGTATTCCATACCTAGATGCTGCAATTATTGATGAGTTTAAGCCACTGTAGCAAGACATAGCCACTGCTATGGGAATTATCCACTTTGCATAACTAAGGGTTTGACTGCCAAACGTCTGTAACAGAAAAAGAAAATAACAGTGAGGCTCATTACATTAAGCATATGGACAACCCTGAGAAACTCCGATGAAAACACACCAGCCCAAATACAGCACCATAGGCCATGCTCTTTTATCACACCTGATAATAACTTAGGAAATTAGAATTTGGAAAAACTGATCAGCATCAAAATAAAAATGGCAGATACATGAAAAAAAAGATTAAAAAAAACCCCTCAGACTTGATCAAGTCAATGAGATAATAGAAGAAGATGTATTGGTTTTAATATATTCTGACAAATCCTGACAGTGATATGAGTTATAACTGTACTTCTGTAGAAAATACTGATAGTTTGAAAAAACATTTCACTGCACATTTTTGTGTTGAAAATATTTCTGTGATCCTGCAGCTTCAAACATTACACGCTGTGCATTAGAATGATAGGTAAAAAACCCCCAATTCCTACACCACCCAAACTTTCCGCAGCTCTTTCTCTGTCTGACCCTGGCAAAAGCATCTCCTACAATGAAGTACTGTCAGAAGCAGTATTTACAGAGTATATAGGAGGGTTTTACAAGAGCAGATTTATTTGCTATATTCTTTATATGCACTTTCTAATATACTGGTACTCTTACACAAAAGCAAAGTTTAAAACAAAGCAACAACATTCAGCATGGAAATATTTCCATTGTTTTGCCAAGAAGCATGTTACCTGCAGTGTCATCCATACAGTAACTTCTCTTTGAATTATTTTATACAACTTACCACAGCCACTGCATCGCTCGTGAGGAGATCTGACATGTCCAGCACTACGTAATACGCTATGTTAGTCATCAAGTAAATAATAGCCACAATAGGCATTGAAATTGCAATAGAAAGAGGTAGATTCCTGTCAAAGGAACACAGCAGAATTATTTCATGTTCTTTAAATAAGGAATACTTAATTAGAATATTATTCCCAGATTCAAACATTTGCATCACTTCCTATAATCCATCATTTTGTAATCGTGGGGTTACAAAATAACGTGCTGCCGCGTGTGAAAGAATTACATAAGCAGCTTAGTTTGGCTGCTTGTGGGTCTGTCACAAGTTTTAGAGAAAAAAAAAAGTATATTTATATCTGTAAATTTTGTATACTGTCTTTTATATAAAGTAATTGAAGAGAGCACTTAAGCAGTGAAATTTAAATGCACACTTAGGTGTTTTCTTTATTAGCATTTTTTTTTTCCTGACTCATAAGCCCTGCATGTCCCAAGACAAGGTGGACTGTATCAATCTCAGCAGGTCATGTGCACAGCTCCCCCAGGATTGACATCCTTACAAAGGGCAGAAGATTATGTTTCCATTGCTACTGTGCACTTAACCTTTCATCTTTATAAAAAAATAAAGATTTTGCCCCTAAAAATGATACTGAAGATTAGATGATAAAACACTCTTAAACCTGACACAGTCTTACTCTACTGGTGGCAAAACCAATCCTGGAAAAATAAAATAATTGTTCTGACTGAAAAGAAGTCAGGGATTTTAGAGGGCTGGGCAGACCCATGCTTTCCCCTGCTTTCGGCAGGGATCTGTTATCCTCCTTTAAAAATTCTTGTCTGAAGTGTAAGGTGTAAAATACATATATGGAGACGAGCGATTTATTAGTGTGATGCAGTTGGCGAGGGAGGACAATAATCAGAAACAGTTCTCATACTTACTCCTTCTTTTGAAGAGAAGAAGGTTTTTGCAGAGAAAATAGTTTGACTTCTTTCTAGTCAGAAATACAGAGAGGCTTGTCCTACCAGGACGCTTCAGTGATTCAAAGGAAAAAGCAGATGTTTACCTCTCGGGATTCTGCATTTCCTCGGTGACATAGTTGAGTGTGTCCCATCCTGAGTAGGAGAAGAGGGCAGAGTAAAGAGCCAGTGCGATCATCCCTGGGTTGGTTGCTGAGCCCTTGAACGGAGCTCTCAGGTTTTCTGTTTCTCCTGCGCAAACAGAAGGTACCGATTGCCTGTTAATGCTTCAAGGAGAAGGACACGACACTAAAAGTCTCAGCTAACCAGAAGGAAATAAACCCCCACTGCATCCAACCTTCCTTATTGTTTCTAAAAGTGCACAGCTTTGTATTTTCAGTTGACAAATAGGAAAGTTTCAGTCAGATGTTCAGACAGCTACGCTTCTACAGGGAGACAGCAGAAGTCTTTTTCTCGTGTTTGTTACTTGGATGTGACTTGTGTAATTCTCTCAGAATTCACGGTGTCCTCATCTCCTGGCATCCCTGTCTAGCCTATCGAAGGAGGGAGCTGTGCTGAGGTCATGCTATGATCTGTCAGCCAGGCAGAAGCACTTGGGAAACACAATTTCATTTCCTGAATCTGTCTCATATTTCTTCCTCATATCTGTGTTTCTGTTTTCACCAGATAAATTAGTGGCCACTGGAGGGGGAACTCCCGGAGGCATCATTATCAGGGAGATACTCTGCCCCACAAAGGTGTTCCTCAAAAATAGAGAAAAGACTTGAAAAATCTTTCCTTACAAACTTCTCCTCTAGTTTAGGTCAGTCAGATGAGATGACACTCTGCAGAATGCTGTAAAATAGACAAATGTTAATGAAATGGAATGAGCCTTCACTGAGATTCGGGAAAGGGGAAGGGAGACCTTACTGGGTTTGCAGAAGGAAAGTCAATTATGTAGCATAAATGGAAGTGGGTTAAGTAGAAAGGAGGACAGAAACATGCTGGAACCTCTGTTAGGGAGTAAGTTCTTTCTTGCAAAACGAAACAACTTCACCCTGTGGTTAAACTAAGGAGTTTATAGATACCACAAAAGCAATTCAGTCTTTAAATTGAGCAATGACTGCCAGGAGACTGAACTGAGGAAGGTGAAAGTATGAGATGTACACGCCCTTTGGAGAAGAAAACGATTGGAAGAAAATAAAAAAAGAAAAATCCCAAAGGACCAAGAAAAGCTTTTTTTTTCCTGAAGATGTATTCAAAAGCTTGTATTCAAAATCAGATCCATTCAGTTTTAAAACAGGAGCATCATCTGAGGACATCAGAAGGAATATGGCAGGGCTAAAATGTCAGAACTGTTCTTTTCATTCAAACGGCTGCTGAGTTTAAAAACGTGCATTGACCCGATCACAGCTTCCTCCAGAAGTCTGCGTTGTTCCTCCTCCCAGCCCTTTCTGTATTTAAGTGCTTAACCAAAAGCATAACCAAAGCAGAATTGACACCTTTACCACAGCTAAAAGCCCTCAGCATTTTGTGTCCTTCACAATAATGTTTCCTCTCCACCTTTACCCTCCCTGACCCCACAGGGCAACACAAAGGACCCAATGTGAGTTACGTGGCTGCAGAGGCAGAGGGAATGGCCACTGGGCCAAACTGCGTCATGACAGCTGCACACCAGTGAGTGGACTGGGAGTTTTGAAGGAGTCAGTTTGAAAGCACAGGTGAATTGATGACTGTGGGGACACTGCAAAGCTGCTATCGGGGTGACATCACAGACTCACACCTTTCTAAAACTGCAGCAGCTTCATGAGGGGAACTAGTCCTTATGTAACTTTGGCCCTTAAGCGATGCTTTTCCTCTGCATCTTCAGGTTCCTGCCCTTAGGATGGGTTTGTTCAGATTTCTTTAGACTTGACCAAACCAGTGACAACTGACATGCATGGATAATGGCTAAACCAAAAAGCTCTCTTAAAAGTCTGGTGTAGCTTTACAGCATAACAGCTGATGCATTAGAACTGCAGGCAGTCAGCAAACACAGGAAAGCAAGCACACTCGTTTGGCTTTATAACCTAATTTCAACATGAGAAAAAGACAGGGAAGAGGGAAACCCATCTTCATTTTAACAGAATAAAGATGCAATAGCTATTTAGGAATGTAATGGGAAAGGAAAATGAAACCTTAGTAACCAAGCAACAGAGTTGGAAGCAACAGAGAAACAGAGTTGGAAGAGACTTCACCGTACCAGAAACTTAAATGAATAAAATCAAGTATCAAAGTCAATAAAACCAAATCTATTGTCATATGCAAAGATCAGAGGCAGCACCAGGATAAACTAGTCTCCAGCTCTTCAGTGTATTCAGTCCAGTCCAGCTACTTCTGATAGAGGGTGGCTCATCTGTCCTGTGATGTCTTACAGCACCACAAGTGATTCACGGGACTGCAGCGTTAGTCTTCTCCCTTGTTTCTGGGAACAAGCACAGCTTCTCACCAGCGAAGGGAAGGATGAGTTCCTCCCTCCCTGACCCTCTCTTGGCAAGCGTTGGTTTGCCATACTAAGGATAGAAGAAAAATTCAAAGCCCCATTGCTTAACAAGCCGTAAAATTCCTCTGATCTTCCTATGGCACTTTTTTTTTCCAGAATAACCAACATTTCCTGTGTAAATCTTAAGGAGTTTGATCTTCCTGCACAGATTTTGAAACTCATATATGGTTTATTTTTAAGAATTTAAGTAAATGAAAGTGGTTCTTACCTTTCCCAATTTTGTAAAGACCAACAGCTATCACCAAGATAAGAGCCATAACTTTTGCATACGTGAAAATATCTTGTACACGTGTTCCCCACTTCACATTAACACAATTAATAAATGTTAAGGAACCTGCAGAGAAAAAGAATATGCCTGAGAGGAGCACTGTATGTTTTACATCACTTAAAGCATATTTCCAGATACCACCCCTCTTTCAAGGAATAAAATAGAATCAAATGTCACCATTTCAGGATCACCTAGATTTATTAAAATGAATGAAATACCTGGTTTAAAATGTACACAGGGGATTTCTGAAGGACACTGTTTTCATGACAGTAAGTAGATAAAACACATCAGCTTTTGAATTTTAGGACTAACTCCTGCCCCTTTAAAATAAACTTTAGATTTTATTTAAGTCAACAGAGTGGTTCACACACAAAAAGTGAGCTATTTTTATATCCTTTGTCTGAACTGAAGTTTTTCTTGAAGTTGTCCATGCTGACTCGAGCACTAGTCTACACTGAGAGTAAGGACAGCTTCTGCACCAACAAGTTTGGATGCTGTGAACAAGACACTGGGTTGAGCCAGGCCAGCAGGCTGTTACTCAGTACCCATGGCTTAGAAGATGTGTCATTCGTGCTTTGACCCTGAGTCTGAAGATTGCAGAAGTACTTCCTTACAGAGTTCTCTCAAGCCTCAATTTTGACAGAATCTCACAAAAATTACAAAGTAGCAGTTGCAGAGAGTGGGTGAGATCAACTTCCTCCTTCTGCCCTATTCTTCTGCCATATCCTCCTGGAAGCTCTGCTAAGGCATACGGAGGACAGGAGGGTGATTCAAGACAGACAGCACGGCTTCACCAAAGGCAAGTCTTGCCTGACCAATCTAGTGGCTTTCTATGATGGACTGACTGTGACAGTCCCCCTTCTTCTCTCTAAATTGGAGAGGTTTGGTGAATGGATAGGGAAGTGGATAAGGAATTGGATAAGGAATTGGCACCTACAAATTATCATTCTTGACTTCTAGGAATCATAACTTTACTTACATATACAAGCAGCTGCAATCAACCTGACTGCATCATATGGAGGCTCACAGTGAGGGAAGATTGGTTGAACAATATAGTTAGCAAACGTGATTGCTATCACTGCCTGGGTTGTGGGTTCGATAATTAGCAAAGAAGACCAGAGTCTGATGAAGGCCACAAAAGCACCAAATGCTTCCAGGATATAGGCATAACTGCCTCCAGATTTAACAATGGATGTTCCCAGTTCAGCATAACACAAAGCTCCAAACAGCGAAAACATCCCACCAAGTGCCCAGATGACCAGAGAGAGTCCATAGGAGGCACTGTACATTAAGACACCTCTGGGTGATACAAATATCCCAGAGCCAATCATGTTCCCTACAATTAAAGAAACTCCATTTAGTAACGTGATTTCTTTCTTCATCTGCATTTTTCCACTTGTCTCTGACATAATGTCCATTTCAGCTTTTCCATTCTTCATTCGGGACTTTTTATGGCAGCGTGTTTGCCAGGGAGCTGGCATCCTCAACTGTCATCACCTGAAACCAAGAGGAGAGAACATCTTCTGTAAAGCACGTGACAACAGACACACGGATAAGATAATTAGCAAACAAGGCATAAATTGTACACAGAGCAATTTTTTTGCTTGTTTTTATCTTGCACTCTGGGGATCACATACTGGTGGAATTTAACTTTTGCTGTTCCCTACCTTTTTAATGGATAAAGGTGAAGCCACTGGCTGTGACTATAGATTCCGAATCCTTCGTGATCTCTGAGTTCACTTTTCTTATTTATCTTGCATTGTAGTCCTACATTATGTTATTAAAGTTATCTTAGCAAAGAAGCAAGCAATCTTAGCAAACCAGAGGGACCTAGGCAGGCTGGAGAGGTGGGCTCAGGTGAACCTCATGAGGTTCAACAAGAGCAAGCACAGCATCCTGCCCCTGGGCCGGAACAGTCCCCACTATTAATCCAGGTTGGGGAGGAGGTGATAGAGAGCAGCCCTGCAGGAAAGGACTTGCGGGTGCTGGTGGAC